>BQNB010196787.1:0-11263 GCA_026074375.1 Tanacetum coccineum | reverse complement strand
ACGAAAAATGATAGTGTTAAGTATGAGTTATATGCTAAACAAGGATTATTTGGAAATCTTAAGAGCTCATGTGTGTAATTCGTCGCTTTTTCTCCCATAAGATTCTAACCTGACTAATATACGTGCTACTTTTAGAAATTAAACTTAAATCAATAATTTTTAAGTAGTATATAGCAAAAACTTTAGACTTAGTTCAAATTTATACTTGAATTTTTCAAAAAGACGTTTTCCCAATAAAAAAAAAAAAAAAAAAAAAATGATGATGAAAAATGCAAAAATATAATAAATATAAACTGTGGGTTGATAAAAGTTTGCTGTATCTTGCCGGCTCACAACCGATGTTACAGCCTTCTAAAGAAAACCCATAGTAATAATTATCCGAGACTGATAAAAGTTTGCTGCATCTTGCCGGCTCACAACCGATGTTGCAGCCTTCTAAAAGGTCGAAGATTCCAATTGCGTAAATAGTTAATGTTAAGTATAAATAAAAGATCTCTTTTTGTTAAACTCGAATATGCTTTTGAACTTTGGCTATTATATTTTAAGCTATGTGCTTACAGAAAACCTGAGAGTTTTTGAAACCTAAGGTCCGTGAGTCCCGATACTAGTCTCTGTGGGGTGTCAAAAGCCTGGTCACTTAACCGCAAGGTTGGGATGTGCCGAGACGAAAGTCGCTACATGGGATGATCTCGCCTTTAAACTCATTATTCTCGGGTGGAACGTGAAACATAGAATATTTAAAAACGTTGATCCATGGTTGAAATTCAAAATAGCACACACACATTAAAGATGTAAATTGTCGGGAGTAAAAAGTTTACAAATTGCAAATATGAGTAGTGTTAGCATCTTAACTCATACTTAACAGTGATTTCGTTTTAAGCTTGGTTTGGAATAAGTGAAAAGTCGGGAACGATGAACTTATCCTTTTAGGGGCATTCTCGGATCGAAATGCATCTTGTTCTATAATCCCTCAAAGTTATTAAATAACGAAAGTCAAAACGTTCTAGAAAAATGAAGTTGATTAATGAAAAATGAAAAATACAAAAAGATGTGAAGGAATAGGTGTATATATAAAAAATAGTAAAGACGGGGATTATTTAAAAACTTTTGAGTCGTTACAACTCCGTCTCTTATGATGAACACTTAGCTACTTCGAGTTATTAGGTTTATCAGAGGTGATTCTAAGACAGTTCCTATGAGTTTTACATCTATACACTCAATCTATGCTTACTTCATAGCACTGCCAGAGGACACGGCAATACCATAGTATACGAGAAATTTGGTATATGTTTTAATTACACATACCTATTTACCGTTTAAAGACAATTAAATAACCAAAAACGGACTTAAAAATGCCAAACCATGCTTGTTTCTTGCTAATATGTCGCTTCGTGCAGGAAACGCGATATCTAAGAAAAGGACGAAAGAACGAAGCCAAAACAACAAAACCGGACATGGAATGGAAAAGCATGATAAAGACAAAGTCAAGACAAAGCCCAAGTCTGAAAAAGTCAACCAAAGTTCGAACCGACACAACATCCAAACGTCAAAACAAGTGAAGAAAAATCTAAGTCTAGGGGCCAATACTGTCCAAGTGCCCTTATGCTTATGTTAATGACGAGGAAATAGAGAAAATGCTTTTGGGAGAGATCAAAACTAGCCAATCCACCGAAGAAATGCCCACAAGGGCAATTCTGTCCAAGCTCTAAAAAGTCTATTTAACCACCAAGGACGTTGTGGAGCAAACAACTCCTATAACCATAGGGCCCTGTTCTGTCATACCCCCAACATTATACAACACATGGATCTAAAATTGCGAATAAACCACATCACAACCCTCAGGGACCACTTGTGACAAACCAAAAACCCACACCCCCGTTTTAAATCACTGTTCATCTTCTCAACCCCTTTTCCCGCCACACCCATAAACCCCCAAAACCTGTCCTCAATCAACCCTCGTTGACCTCCCCACATCACTCAAACCATCACCACCTCTTGCGCGCCATGCAACACTACAATTCACCTATCCCAACTAAAGTATAAAAGATGAAGCAAAAACCAAAACCAAATAATCATTAAAACTCCCATAAACTCCAACGCCAAACTGGGAAAGAAATTCCCCACACCCCCCATAACCAAATCGTAGAAACAGAGACGATCTAAACCCCATTTCCTAATTCCTTCATTAATCACCCTATTTAAAGAAAATTTTTATAAGCAAAGCAAAAACATTATTCTAAGAGATAAAAATCCCAAATCTATCGCCTTCAAAATCATTTAACCTATATCAAACTCAAGAATCTAATCGCGAACAACTCTTCACCCACCAAGTACACTATCTTCGCTATGAACATAATTATCTCCTTATGGTAATCCTCCTATCACACCACGACACCATGCCGGTAACCACATTAAACCAGAACCCGAGCGAAGCCCACAATCACTCCAACACATATGCCCCATGAAATGACGACCTTTTTTTCTCCCCACTATTTATTTCTAATTCAACTCTTCCTCTCCTCTTTTTCCTTACCCAAGCCCAAACACCACACCCAACAACTGACGACTTTCCCTACCTTTCTTATCTTTACCTTTCCTTCTTTTTTTATCCAACTATTATTAACTTCATTACAACATACATCATCTATTCTTCACCACCCCTGCTGTTGCTTCACATTGGAACTAGGTGAATGGGGACTTGACCATCTTATGTATCTCCCACATTCATTTATTTCCTTCCCAACATGACCGACTTTTCCCTCTAACATCTCTTTCTTTCCTTTTCCCTTTTGGAACTTTCTTTCCCTTGCGAATTCTCGCCCATGACACCCATGAACATGTGACACGAGATTCCCGCCAGAGGCGCGAACCGACCGCGACTTCTTTCCTTTCTACGCCACTTTCCCTAATTCTCTCCCCCCCTCTCTTTCCCTCTCCCTCTTCCTTTCTCCTTCTTCTTCTTTCCTTCTCCCCCTTCCCTTTTCTTGAGTGAGCTGAAGACGACTTCCCCTTCTTATTCCTCTTCTACCTTCTCCTTTTCTCCTCCTCTTCCCGCCCTGTTTTCTTTGGACTTTCTATGAGACTTTTTTCCCCTTTTTTTCATCCTTCCCTTCTTTTTCACTTATTTCAGACTTTTTTATTCTTCTTCTCCCCCCTATGAGCCGCACTATTAAAAAATCCTCTTATCTCTTCCAATAAGGAAGTAATGATCACAACATTCTCTTGAGACTTTTTTCCTTCCCTCCTTTTCCTCCTATATTTTTCCCTTTTTTTTTTTCCCTCCTTCCCTCCCCCTCTTTCTTCCCTCTTTTTTTTTCCTTTCCCTTCTTTCCCCCCCCCCTTCAAATCAACAAACAACCAAAATCATAAATATAATCAATGCACATCCAACAACACAAACAAAAACAACACCAACAACAAATAAATCACAACAAAAGATATCAAAAGTCACCATCTCAGACAACACCCCCCTCACCCCCAACACCCCTCTACCCCCCCAACCACACACCCTAACCAAAACAACACTCATACAAAAACCCCCGCCCTCCCTTTAACAGTAAAACTAACCCCAACACCCCCCACCCACCCAAAAACCCCCCAACACCCCACCCGCCCCAAACCAACACCCCCCCACAATCCAACACCACAAACAACCCCAACCCCCATACCCACCCCCCCCCGCCCCCACTAACACCCCCACACACATGCACCCCCACCCTCACGCTCCCACACAACCTACCCCCCCCCCCCCCCCCCGTAACCCCACCCCACCAAACCCCCCCAACCCCCCCCAACCACCACCCCCCCCCCCCCCACCCCCCCCCCCCCCCCACCCCCACCCCCCACCCACACCCCCCCCCCCCCCCCATACCAATCATGTCACCCAAAAACCCACCCACCACCCAACATTATCCCAAACCTATCCACCCACAGACCCACGTCACCTCTCCATAACACTTTCCTATACCACCAACCGATCCAAATGGGAGATGTTCCCTCAACAGCCCCACCCCTCTTTCCTTGCAAGTTCTTACAAACATACACACTCAGATTCTATAAAACCCCCAGCTAATTTCTCCTCACCAAAAAAAAACCAACACCACCTGCCCTTCCCCTCCCACCCCACTCCCCCCATTACCCGCCCCTGATACACCACACACCAAAATATTCATAACAAACAACCCCCCCCCCACCCTCCCCTACTTACAATCAATACAAACCCATCTCTAAACCCCACTACCCTCCTTCCTCACCCCCTAGCGCTCCACCACCCCCCTCCCCCTCCCATACTCCCTACTCCATTACCATAAACCTATACAACCCAAAATATCTTTTCCAAAAACAAAACCCCCCACCTGCCAAAACTCATATTTTACCTAACCTACACCACCCATACCCAAAACATACAATGCCACCCTCTCCCCAAAAAATCTGATACCCCCCCATGTGACCCCACCGAACAAGTCCCAACCTCACACCCCAAGAGACCCTCCGCGCACACACGACCACCCACACACCCTATTACAAGGACCGCAACCCCCCAAAATATTTTACCACACCCAAAACACAAAAAACCAAGTACCCCATACCCAAAACCCCCCCCACCCACAAGTAAATCAACACCAGTTGCCCTTTCTCACCCTCGGCACTTCCTCAGCCCCAACAATCCCACTCACCTACACAAAAAACAAAACAACCCAAAACAACACACAACAAAAAACACACTCCCCAGTCGTCCAAAACCACCCCAAAAAACACCCAATTACTAAAACCCACCACCTTTAAAAAGCCAACAAACCCCACCTTGTCTCCCCAATTAACCCCCCACACACACGCCTCCATATCACAAACCCCTCCAGCGACCCCCCGATCCCCAAAACCAACCATATCGCCCCCCCATCGTAACACGGCGCACCTGATGTAAGGTGTGGCAATCACAAAAGGTAACATCCATTCAAACTGTTCAGAACAATTGGTTTTTTATACTTGAACCCAAAAATTTATCATAACATTAAAGCGGCACTCACCTCCCACACCCCCCCCCCGCCCCCCAACCCACAACGTCCCCTCATCTCACCGCACCCACACCTACCCCCACCCCGTACCCAACCTGACCTCCACCCTCGTCAAATCTCTCACAGGGCCACAACACCCACACAAAACCACAACACCACCACGAACAACACACGACTCGTCCTCTGTCACGGCAGGAGACACTCGGAACTCTCAATTAGATTTATAGGGGGGAGGGATTGTTCTCCACCAATTCCACCCCCGGGGCGCACACGCCTCACCCACCTCGGCCCCTCCCACCGTCCCCCACCCCCCACCTCCCTGACCCCCCCCAGTGGCAATGAACAAACCACACCTGGCACTCAGCACTCGCCCACTCTCGACTCTCACCCCATCCCAGTAACCTACGGGATCCTGCTCCACCCACCTACCTGACCCTAACCGCGTAAGAGAGATCGCCTCCGACTCTTCCTCCCACAATTATAACCGGATCTGTAAACGATCCTCCAAACGATCCCCACCCATACCCTGAAGGGAATCTACCCAAGATACATACTTATGACTCCCCTAGTTAGAACTAGCAGTCCTTAGTCTGAATGACGAAAGAAAAGAGCAAACGGGAAAAATACCCGACTAAATTGAGCCTAAAAAAACACTCACTGGAACAATCACAAAACAACAAGGTGTTATTTTTAATGACCCGTCTTGGTCTTACTTGGTAAAGGTAAGCCTGAATGGGTTGAAGAATGAACAAAAATGTATAGATAAAGGGTGAAAAGAAAGATAACCCTATGCCCTCCTTGACACCTTAGGCAAAAACCGGGTAATACATAATCCTATCAACAAAATTCACTAAACCAACGAAATGATTGTTTTGATATTGAAGAAAAAAAGGATCGTCATTGACCACCCAGTGATGCAATGCACACAAAACAAACAAAGCACAAAGAAAAAACCACAAAAACAACCCATTCCCCCCCGAAGAAATCCCAAGCCATTCTTCTGGTTTCTCTCAAAAGAAAACGTGATCTCATTTTGTTCACGGAAGATACACCACACACTTATTCTAATGACCATCCTCACTACTATACACCTTAGGCAGAAACCGGGTCAATACATAATCTATCAAAATCACAATGATGATTGTTGATATTGAAGAAAGTCGTCATGGACCCAGTGATGCAATGCACAACCCTTCCCAGCCATTCGGGTTTCTCTCAAAAGAAACTTGTCTCATTTGTCACGGAGATACACACGTTATCTATTGACATCTCACTCCGAGATTGTTGATATTGAATAGGTGGCAGTCTGCTCCAGCCTCCGATTACTAAAACCAAAAGTGCACAAATCGAGTCTAGAGCTAAGAAGAGATCAAATTATAAATCTCATTAGGACACAATGTCAAAATACACTTGTTGAACACCATAAAGTTCACAAGCTGTAACAAAGAGTCCTACGCATTATCCTTAAGATCTTGCCAGAACATCTGAGTGATACTTAAGTATTCACAGTGAAGATGGAAATCCTGCTTGAGCCAACATCAAACAAGCTCATGGTAGGTGACTTGCAAGATTCTATATGAATCAAGCTTGTGATAACTGGATATCAATTTTGGTCCAGTAAATGAATTGACGACTAAATCAGAAAGATAGTAACTATCTGATTCACTCTTACCGTGTTGTCTGCTTTGAGACATTCCGGTAATGAGAACTAGCAAGCATGGTGAATCTAATACATCTGTGTTAGAAGATCCTACGCTTTGAGCTGGAAACCCTGTCAAGGAGATTCTTTGAATCTACCTGATCACAGGTATAGTATTTATACTATAAAACGGGAAACCGGAGGTTAATGCAACCGAAGTCAAGATGAATGACAAAGCCATATTCATCTTTTATTGCTAACTGTTTTATTTCAGGATAAGACGATGGTGTTGCAGCCTCATTCCAGCGAAGTCGGATTCATAAACCACATGCTCATTCTCAAGCTTTCAAAGTCAATCATTCAACGTCAAGATAGTTGATTCTAATCTTCCCCACCATCAAAGAGCCTCAAAGTTAAATAAAGAATCATCAATTGGGGAGATTGTTAGACTTATAATCATATGTCAAACAAGAATGTATCAAGTATGAGCATGTTGGTCAAGAGCACAAGTTGATCAAGGAAGTCAAATCAAGATGATTCAAGTCAAGGAGATGATGCAAGATAACGATCTCAAGAACTCAAAGTCAAAAAGATAAAGGCTCAAAATCAAGATCACAAAGCATGAATGAACAAAGCCATTACAAACAAGACAAGACCATAACAAGGCAAAGCATAAACGTACGTCAAAAAGTCCATCCTCAACGCATCGGTGGTACGGAGGTGTGTGAAGGAAAGAGACCCTCAACATGGGGTGAGATTGTTAGACTTAATTTTATATAAGTCGAACAAGAATGTTATCGGTCTTATTAGTCGTAATTAGTCTTGTTAAGTACTAGGCTAGTCGGGTTCAACGGGCTTGGATTTGTATCTATATTAGTCCATGTTTCAGGGCTCAAAGCCCAAGAATAGCCATGCCCGGTCCAAGTTAGAAAGCATAAGCCAACTTGGCTCAAGGGTATAAAATAGAACCCTCTCCATCACATGGAGAGGGTGTTGATTACCATTGCATAATTTTGTGTGTGTGTGTAATCTTCCAACTCTAGTTTTCTCTCTAATAATCTTTCACTTTCCTTATCTCTTTTCTATCTTTATTTTGCTTATTGGTATAGCTTATGTTGTGAAAATGGATTAAGCTTTTGGGATAACAATTCAAATGGCTAAAATTGATACTCAACTTAATGTAGCTGATCTTCTTACAAAAGGTTTTGATGCTGGTAGATTTCAGTACTTGGTTTCAAGTATTGGAATGCTTAATCTCTAAGGCCTAAATCTCTTGGTTGTTTTGTAAAGTTGTATAAATGTTGTACTGTTAGTGTTTGTCAATTAATACTGCTAGTTATAATTAGTACTGCTAGCTATATTTAACACTGTTTGTTAAAACTGTTGCTTATAGTTAATACTGCTGGTTATGTCTGTGTATCTTTGTTAATCTTGTGAATAACACTTAATACTGTTAAACATGAATCATGTTTGGATTATGTTTTTCTTGGTTTTAAGCTAACTTTTTCAGGAAAACCAATGAGGTGTCATATAGATTACTCCATAATGTATCAGTTGAGGGGAGGAAACATGTATATGTTCTTAGAGTGTTGGTTGTTCTACAAACAACAAATGGGTCCTCAATGCACCATGTTATTACAATGAAGCATTGGCTAGTCCAGAGCAAACGGCTACTGGTAAAGACTTCTCAAATCCGTTGATAGTTGATAGTTTACTCAAAACTATATGGTCCTCAATGCACCATGTTTTTACAATGAAGCATTGGCTAGTCCAGAGCAAACGGCTACTGGTAAAGACTTCTCAAATCCATTTATAGTTGGTAGTTTACTCAAAACTATATGGTTATCATTGCACCATGTTTTTCTAATGAAGCAATGGCTAGTCCAAAGCAAACTGCTATTGGTAAAGACTCCTTAAATCCGTTTATGGCTGGTAGTTTGCCAAAAACTACACTTTGTGTGATATTGTGAGCTAAAACAAAAGATAGAATTGGTGAGCTCAAAAACAGAAAGAGAGTTGTGTGAAAAATAGACAGAGTGAAAAATGAGCCAAAATGAATTGAGAGATGAAATGTGAGCCTAAAAACAGAAAGAGAGATTGTGTGAAGTGTTTCTTTTAGTCATACAAACCTTTGGAGTTTGTACTGCTTATGGGTGGAGAAGTTAATACTGCTAGGTATAATTTAGTACTGCTAGGCCAAATTTAATACTGCTGGATGACCGTTAGTACTGTTTGGCCCTAACAGAATTTTTCATTAATTGATAGAGCCGTTGAGATATTTCTACCAAATACCTATGGAATAGGGGTTTGACCAATTGGACTTTTGTGAACCTACTATAAATTCGTATGCTATTTTCATGATTTCTTCAAATTTCTTTATATTGGTCAAATCATATCTCTCTGTTTTCTCTATCAAATTGCAATTAACTTTCTCCAGTCTTCATACTTACATACACGATCATATCCCACTTGATTACTCACGATTTCATTCATGGCAAACTTAGAATTTTGTGACAAGCACAACATGATAGCATTTTTGGAAAAATCTACAGGGAGTGCAGGGTTTCATCCAATCATTGATTTCCTAAATCGAAGTCATATCTGCTATGCACTCACCAAGAAGCCAGAGGTTTGTGTTTCGTTTATTAAACAATTTTGGAGGTCTGCTAAGGCTTTGACTGATGATAATAGAGAAGTCAAGATTCATGCTACTATTGATGGTCACTCACTGTCTATCACCAAAGGATCTCTAAGACGACATCTCAAGTTAGCTGATCAAGATGGTATTACTTCTCTTCCTAACTCAGAGATCTTTGAGCAATTGGCACTTAGGGATATCATATTGACTCAGATAAGTTAACCTTTCAAAAGGGTACCTTTTCACCTCCATGGAGGTTTCTTATTCATAATATTCTTCATTGCTTAAGCCCAAAGAAGACTGCTTGGGAGCAGTTTAGTAGTAATATTACAGCTGCTCTCATATGTTTAGCCACCAATAGGAAGTTTAATTTTTCTAGGATGATTATTATAAACACTATGGTGTCTAATTTAAAAATTTTCTCTAGTCCTCATAAGTTTTTGATGTACCCTAGGTTTATACAACTATGCCTAGACATGCAGAGGCACAGGCTTCAACAACACACAAGATTATACTATGTTCCATCTCTCAGTATGAAGGTGTTTAGTAATATGAAGAGGTCTACCAAGGGATTTTCAGGACAGGAGGTTGCTCTGTTTCCCCATATGTTAGATGCTGCTGAACCCTTAACTTCACCTTCTAGAATCACATCTTCACCTTCATCTTTACCTACATCTTCACCTTCACCTTCACCAGAACCTACACCTGCTCATACACAACCATCACCTCACCAACCATCACCTACTCAACTCTCACCCACACAATTATCACCAACACAACCTGGCACAGAATACCATCCTCCTACACCCCATGACTCACCTCTCCATGCTGTTCACTCACATGGAAGTGATGAGGGTAGTTTGAAACTTCAAGAATTGATGAATTTAGTTACAACTCTTTCTGACAGGATTGGAGTTTTGGAGGCTGATTTGATGAAGACAAAGAAAACATATAGTTCTGCTTATACTAAGCTTATTCTCAGGGTCAAGAAGCTAGAGTCTCAGCTAAGGATTGGGAAAGCAAGGAAACAAGCTAGGGTTGTTCTCTCAGATGAAGAAGTCTTTCAAGATGATTCTTCCAAACAGGGGAGGAAGTTATTTGATGAAGAGGTTCAAGAAAAAGCAAGTACTGACACTGAATTATTCATTCAAGAAGTGACTCCAACTGAAGTCATTCAAGATCAAGAGGGCAGTGAGAAAGCAAGTGATGAAGTTAGTACTGCTGGAGCAAAGAAAGATACTGCTAGTGAAAAAGTTCCAAAAGTTAGTACTGCTGAGGTAAACCTTAGTACTACTGGAGGAACTGTTACCTATACAAGAAGGAGTACAGAGAAGAGGTCAAGACAAGATAAGGGAAAAGCCATAATGATAGAGTAAGAGCCTAAGAAGAAATCTAAGAAGGACCTTAAACAAGAAAGGTTAAGCTATGCTGAAGCAATCAGACTTGAAGAGCAATTGAATGAGGAACAAAGAGCTCAAATCGCTATATATAAAGAGATTGCAAGACAGTGGGATGAAGAAGAAAGGAAAAGAGCTATGGATGAAGCTAAGTCTGCTAAGAAGATAGATTGGAACAATCCCTCAGTCATCAGATATCATACTAAAGAATGAAGCCAAAGACAGTTGCTCAAGCTAGAAAAAATATGATCAAATACTTGAAGAATCAGGGGAATTACAAGATCAGTGACTTCAAGGGTATGTCTTACAATGACATTAGGCCAATATTTGAAAAGGTTTAGGATTTTAATCAAAATATTAAGCCTATGGATGCTGAGCATGGAAGTGGAAAGCAAAAGTCTCCTGAAAAGTCTCCTAAAAAGATGGAAGAAGATGATGTGGCTAAAGAACCTGGAGCAAAGAGGAAGAAGTCCATTCCTAGAAAAAGCATAAGGAAGAGACAAAAGCTAGAAGAAGATGCTGAGAAGGAAGAGCTCAAAGACTTTTTGGATATAGTACCAAGAGAAGAGGTTCC
>BQNB010196786.1:0-11263 GCA_026074375.1 Tanacetum coccineum | reverse complement strand
CTCACACTAGCATGATAACTATTGTTATACGAAAACTCAACCAACAGAAGATGAACATCCCAACTTCCTCTGAAGTCTAGGACGCATGCTCTAAGCATGTCTTCCAAAGTCTGAATAGTACGCTCACTCTGACCATCAATCTGAGGGTGATAAGTCATACTCATGTCTAAACGAGTTCTTAATGCCTCTTGCATTGACTACCAAAACCTTGATGTGAAACGACTATCACGATCTGATATGATCGAGATCGGCACACCATGTCTAGCAACTATCTCATTCAAATACAATCTAGCCAATCTATCCATCTTATAATCCTCACGCATAGGTTGAAAATGAGCAAACTTAGTCAATCGGTCTACAATGACCCAGATTGTGTCATGCCCACTACTAGTCCTGGGAAACTTAGTCATAAAATCCATAGTTATTCCTTCCCATTTCCATTCAGGAATCTCCGGTTGCTGGAGCAAGTCGGATGGCCTTTGATGCTCAGCCTTAACCTTCAAACAAGTCAAACACTTACTAACATACATAGCTATGTCCTTCTTCATACCAGGCCACCAATACTTATCTCTAAGGTCATCATACATCTTATCAGCTCCTGGATGTACAGAGTACTTCGACTTATAGGCTTCGTCCATTATTAGGGTTCTCACATCACCCTTCAAAGGCACCCATATTCAATCCAAGTAGTACAAAGTCCCGTCACTTCTTTATTCTATCGTCTCATCCAAACCTTTCTGCAATCCTGCAGACTCATCCACAACCTCCTTCTGAGCCGCCAGTATCCTATCCTTGATACTCGACTGAAAGGTCATATTCATGGCTCTAACTCTCTTAGGGCATCAGCCACCACATTCGCCTTACCAGGATGGTAGCGAATCTCACAGTCATAATCACTAAACAATTCTATCCAGTGACACTGTCGCATATTCAACTCTTTCTGACTAAAGATATGTTAAAGACTCTTATGATACGTATAGATGACACTCTTTGTCCCATACAGTTAATGTCTCTAAATCTTAAGGGCAAACACAACTGCTCCCAATTCCAAATCATGGGTCGTATAATTCTTTTCATGAATTTTCAACTGCCTAGACGCATATGATATCACTTTACCTCTTTGCATCAACACGCAGCCTAGTCCTAACCCGGACGCATCACAATATACCACAAAGTCTTCTGGTCCATCGGGGAGAGCTAGAACAGGCGCATTACACAACTTATCCTTTAAAGTTTAAAATTCCAATTCCTGTTCCTCACCCCAATCGAGTCTTACACTTTTGAGTCAAGATAATAAGAGACTTAGCTATCTTAGAAAAGTTCTCAATAAACCTACGATAATATCCAGCCAATCCTAAGAACGAACGAACCTCAAACGGAGTTCTAGGGGCTTTCCAATTCTGAACAGCTTCGATCTTACTATGGTCTACATGAATCCCTTTACCATTTGTCACATGTCCAAGAAACTGCACTTCTCTTAGTCAGAATTCACACTTAAAAAACTTAGCATACAGTTTTGTAACACCCCCAAAATCAGGTAGCAGCGGAATGGTAACATTGGGGTGCTACGTCAAAGTACAACAATCAAGATATAGGAAACGACCTTAAATGGACGTTTTAAGATAAGATTTCATTTGATGCCATAGCAAAATATCAGAGTTCATACATTAGGTCCCTTATGTTTTAAAAGTCATAAACATTTCAAGTACATATTTAATTAAACAAAAGCTTCATAATACCCAAAAGATGACTTAAGTTTTTAAAGATAATAAAAGTTGCATTGAATATAGACAAAACACAGAATCCGTCTTCATTGATATCCGCCACGGCTCCTGTCCAATCTTCATACCCTAGGACCTGAAATTACATGCTAAAAGTCAACACAAAGGTTGAGTGAAATCATAGGTTTATCGGTAAAAAGGGTGGACCACAAGATCGAAGTAATAGTAGACTCTGAAACACATTCAGTAGTCCAAAACATTTATTATTTCCCTAAGCTCATGACACTGAACCTTAACGTAATAAATTGTAAACAAACCAGTACCCGAGGTTTGTGCCACAACACGGATACAGATGTTACAAAAACATCCTACGAATTTTCTCAATACAGATGTTGCCAAACATCCTACGAATTTTCTTCAAATGTTAAATGCGTCAATGGTCAACTAGAAACCACAGCCCAGACGGGGATGGTCAGTCCCGATAGATCTATCCATAACACTAGCGTATACCCAGTAGGTATTTAACGGTTCATGATAAAAGGGGACTTAAATGGCAATACGGTAACTTAGGCAATAATGTAATCAGGAAATAGCATACAGTTTTGAAAACACTTGTGTCCAAAGAAATCAAGCATGTAATCTCCCCCGTATTTAATAAAGCAAGTAGTAGAAAAAGGGGCTACGAACTCACCTCGAGTGAATGGTAATCAACAAGTATTCACAATAGAAAATGCGTCACGCTTACGATCGAATGCAACCTAATCCAATATAGGTCGTATAAGTACTAAACACTTTGATTATTTATAGGTCGTATAGCTCATCATACTATCGTTCGGGCTATCATAATTAAGAGGTCATGTAGTGACGTATGAGGAGCTAGGACACTTTAAATCGTAAATCCAACAACTCGTCGATACGCCACCCCGAAGAGGCCTCATTATGAAACTCCCTAGTAATATAGTACTTTGATTAACTAATACCACATATAATTCTATATAGCTACATCACCATCTAATCGTTTTAGTGAAATCATATTTATAAAGTAAAAACGTTTATAAGTATACTTTAGTAAAACTGGCGTAACTTTCTCGTTTTTAGTCCGTTTATTTCGTTTCTTACGTCCACGCCTTCGTATTAAGGCGAGTTATCAAAATATAACATTTTCAAAATTTGAGTTTTTCTGATGAATAGTGATTTTACTGTTCATAACAGTTATATATTTATTTTTATAGATTTAGTTATCGTAAATCTCGTAACTTATTCGTTTTAATTCCGTTTTTAGCGTTTCTTTCGAGCACGTCTTCGTATTTAAAAGTTCTATTTATTTATGATGTTTTTCCAAAAATAAAGTCCCTGATGAACAGTAACTTTTTATAAAAGTATTAATTATCGTAAACTTGTAATCGTCGTATTTTTTTCGTTATAAATCGGTTTTTCCAGTTTCTTATCTTTTTGGAATCGTCATGAGACGTACTATCTTATAAAAACATAAAATGACCAGGTGGGATGTCGAATCCAAACAGAAAGTTTGGAGGTTTTTCATAAAAACATGTTTTAAACTTCATTTTGTACTTTTCTATTTAGTAGATTTCCACAAGCCTTTTATAACTATATATATCATATGTCTTACATATATTAGAGTCCAAGATCCATATTTACATCCATATAACATGTGTACAAGTTCATAAAATTACGTTTACAAGAATAATCCACTTTTACAAGTTAAACATATCCTAAGTGGTGATTTACTATATAGAACTCATATATGCATAAAACGATGAATGTAAAGACATAAAGGGTTTTAGATAACCTTAGAGTGATGTAATATGATGAACAACAAGATCTACACACTTGTTTAGCAACTAAACCCTAACTTGCAAGACTTGAAAACCCTAAAACACAAAGAAACCCTAATCTTGCTTATCCTTTGATTAACCCTTGTAAATGCCTAAACCAATCCTTCTAACCACCTTGGGACATCTTAGATATATTGTAGGAATATATGTCAATGTTGTATATAAAATTTTGTATGGATTTGGTATGTTATTGAGGTATGCCGTGGGTTTTGAGAGAGCTAGAGAGAGTGATAGTTGTTTTTCACCTTGCAATATGAAGAGTGTGTGTGTTTATTGTTAGTTTAGGCATTATATAGTAGGAAGACTAGTCAAGAGTGGTATAGTAAGTCTCTAGACACACTGAGGGTCTTATGGAAGACTTATGGTCAAAATGGGACATAAGACTTTATGAGTTGTTGTTGTTGTACAAGCCAAGTTGGTAATGTTTGTGAACTCTTTGTCCCTAATGTTGTTGTTGTTGCAGTGGAATGGGGAGGGGAAAAAGACTAAAGTTTGTATCTTAGATATTTTGAATACAATATCTAGTTATACTTGAAATTTTAAGTAATCTATATAAAGTGTAGATGTACAAATGGAAAAGATGTACACGTTTGTTAGTCGTAACCGACAAAAATAAAATATAAAGAGTTGATTATTACTTTCGTAAAAATAATATATTGCTTGCTTGACGAAAACTTTAACTCGTTTGGTGTCCGTTTACGTTACTTGTTGATTTCTAGTTTACGCGATTTAACTTAACTATTAAATTTAAAAGCGAACGCATACGAGAAAAAAAATAATTAGTGAATTTAATAACGTCGTACATTGATCAAAAATACAGATTGTTACACAATGGGACCAAGTCCTATCCTGTAGGAATTGTCTAAAATGTAGAAGTTCACATACGAAGGTTAAAACTCTTAGAAGAGTTCTATGTTATAGATATGAAAAGGGACCCCGCGACCCCTTTACTCGTATGAAGAGGATTCTTAGCAACCACTAGTGCCGTAATAGATTGTATAAAAGACAAAATAGTGGTTGGAGAAAGAGTTACTAGGTCAACATTTGGGGTAAAAGAATCGACCTAGGTGACGAGGAAATACGTTATTGGACCACCTTACGAAAACGAGATTCTTATACACCACGACCTAGCATGGATAGAATAGGTGCCCGAACCCCCTATTATGCTAAGAAGGACTTCACTGATTACCATTTGCCCAGCGAATGGGAACTCGCTAGAGATGCCGAACTCAACCCCTTTAAGGACATCCTAGTGTTTAGAAAGATGATAGAATTCTTAGGAATTATACCTATCAATCTTGTTGGGAATTATATTGATTTGATGATGCAAAACAATGATACAAAACAATGAAACAAGAATGATACAAAAGGAAAACAAAAGGATCAAAGTCGACATTATAGAATTCTACAAGATGTAGGAGTACATGAAGATTTTAAAAGATTTGTTCAAAGATATGAAGATAAAGATTAGGAAAATTTGTTTCCTAACAAAATTAGTTTTCTTTGTAAGTCTTATGGACTCTATTATATAAAGAGATCCATAGACATAGTTTTTAGTATCCCTGTGTGTGAAAAACGTGTGTGTACACAAAGAGTAAAGATGTAGACGTCTAGTTGTGTTGGTGTAGCCCCAAGATATCAAGGTTTCCTTGAACCCTGTTAGATTGTAACTGTTATATACTGATCATATAGAATTAGGGCTTGGAGTGTAACGTATGCATGTAAAACCTTGTTTAATAACAATGATTCTTTGTTTGAATATTCTGCCTTTATTATTATCAATCCTATGACTAGTTCTAAACAAACTAGAGTTTAAACGATCTATAACCTATCACGTTCTTTAGGTTCTATTAGGTGGTATCAGAGCCACGAGGCTTTTAATCTAGGATTCTACAAGGTCTTTGAAGTCGATCTTATGAAGAAAAAGAGTGTCGTATTTTCTGTTTTTGGTCATCAAGTCAAATTCTGTGTAATTAGGGTTCTGCAAACCCTAATTTAATAAAAACAAGAAAGATGATCACATGTATACGATTACATGATATTAGCAGCTTGGAGAATCAAGATAACATGTATATGGTTTTCGATTTATAATAATAGGGTTTTCAGAAAACCCTAATATGAAACAAGCAGGTTCATGTGTTAAAAAGGGTTTTGGTTACAAGATTTGCTTGGTCTAGCAGATTGTGTCGTTCATAAGGTTGCTTTGCTGGTCATAAAGTTATTCAGCGAAACTCTAATAGGGTTTTATCTGTGATCAAGGAAATTTTCTTGGAATTAAAAAGACGGGATTTTATTGAATCAAACTATGAACAATGGATGATTTTTAGATTTAATCTTTCATTGGTGGTCGAGTCTGCTGGAACACAAGTTCTAATTGATCGATAATGTTTTTGTTTCTACTAGTTTTGGTGAGTCGATCTTGGATCGATGATGAACGCTAGTAGAGATACAATGGACATGACTTGTATGCACTGGATCGACATGTTAAGATTGTTGTAAAAGGAAGTATTGAAACGACTGAAGTAATATTATTGGTTGAATGATTCTACTTCTTTTGGACGAATAAGTCTACTGGTGATGAAACGATTATGACTGAGGTTATTCCTAAGTTTTTGAATACTATTACTTTGTTAATGAGTAACTCTACTGTTAGAGAAGGGAATAGAACTAAGGTTACTGATTCTTTTGGTGCTCGTAAACCCTAATAAACTTAGTATTGCTTGTTAGTTTATTCTACTGCTTGTTTACACTTACTGCTGCCACGAATGTTCAGAGAAGATTAGTACTGCTTATATTAGATTAACAGTAGTAAGTTAATATAGTTTGCATTAAACCTGCCAGAAGTAGTTTCAACTGCTTGTTATATTTTAGTGTTGCTCGACTATATTACAACCACTAGTTCTAATTGATATCGGACAAAACATAATTTTGGATCTCGGCTGGATAAAGGATCTCGGACAGAATGTATGTTTTGGTTCTCAGTTGTATATGAAGTTGTCAGACAGAACAGATTTGGAACTTGGATAACATACACAGATTGATTTTGGTTTAAATGTTCTTAAACGTTTAAAAGGCTTGTATTTGGATTATTTGAAACAATTGGTTACGGAGATGATTGTTTATCACTTATTTGACGATGAAGTGGAATTACTTGGGTACGTGTTCTTATCATATCTTAAAAGTCAGTGTTAGTGATGACTTTTAAAGATAACTTGTTCGTGATTATACGTGTTGATGGAAGACTTGCCAAAATTAGCAAATCGGTCGTGATTTGTTTTTTTTTTTTTATGGTGCTCAATGGATCACATTTGCTATCACTTCTGGAGTTACGTTGTAGTGTCAGTGTTCTAATTAAAGATGGGATTTGTCAAGAGATTGAGGTCTACTCATATATCATCAGTATGAGTTTGGAGTCACATGGATAGTACAAGACATAAGACACAAGTTTGGGTTATTCTACTTCTACATCAAGTTTGTAATACTGAGTTTTCCCCATTAGTAGTCATTACAAAGAGCCAACATAATTAGAGATTTAAGAGATGGTTAACATATTGGTTTCAAGGAAAGCTTATTGACAAAGTGTTTAACTTCGGTTTTATTCATGCACCACTTGGGGGAGGTTTTATTACTACTGCAGTCTTTATTACTACTGCAGTTTAAGTAGTTTCTATTGCTTAAATCATTTTCTTATTGTGCGTAATGGTGGGCAATTTGAGTCATTGGAAGGCTGGATTGGTAGTGTGATATATGGTTTACAGTTGTAAAGATCCAAGTTGCATATCTTTACAAGACCCCTATTAGATTATTATAAAAAGGGGAAGAAGATTACAGAGATATGATTTGCAACTTATTAAATGTTGTGGTATGGAAATTTTGATTTAAAGGGAAGATTGTTTCATTCATGGAAGATCAAGATGTTGGTTTTGTAACAATCTTAAGGGAAATATGTAGGAGTCGGAGGATTTGATAGAAAACCCAAATAACTGGGATAGGACACCAAAAAGGAGATGATGCGTGGCACATTAAGATTGAGTTGATAGACCCCGATGGAGAAAAATTCAAAAATACCTTTCAATCAATTCCTACCTTTAGGAAACTATTCGCAAAAGAGAATCCAGGAGAGATCATCGACTTGGATCACTTCCATGATTCCTAGACGTGTGACTCCGAGTCTAGCTAAAAGATTCTCTAATAAATAGAAGCGCTTGTTGGGAGGCAACCAATTTCTTTAAATTTAATGCATTTTAGGAACGTCTTGTGCATCTTGTATCATGTGCTTGTGAACTAATCTCAGGTTTTATGCAGTATTTTTGTAGAAAATAACTAATAGAATCGCGTGCATTTTTTTTCCAGGAAAACGAATGTGAAATTTTCACAGTGTCTGGAGACGGTGTCAAGATTTTTCCTGACGGCGTCACGTCTCCAGCTTGTGAAAATTCAAATTTTTTATTATTTTTGAAAAATTAATTTTGTATAATTTCTAGAATTTGTTATTTTCTTGAAAACCTGCAGAAAACCTTGTTTGCATTAACACATTCACCCTATCTTTACTGCTTTTATAGAGTCTAAACCCTAAAAGTTTCGTTGTATATATCATTATCTCGCCGATTTTACGCAAGGTGTAGTTGTTTCTTGTCTTTGATTTACAGGTTATATTTGATGAGAAGAAGCTTTGGAGTTCTTAGGAATTTCAGTGGACGACTCTTGGATGACGATTTAACCAGTTATCACATGTTTCTTCTCCATTCTTGATCAAACTAGGGGAGTACTAGTTTCTTTTACTATTTTCCTTTTCCCTTTATTCGTTTTACGGGTACTTTTAAGAAAATTAGAGACAATGTTCATCTTAAGTGTGAGGGGGAAATATGCCTTAAACCATTTCTTTAATTGCCATTTGCTTGTTCCTTAAAATGATGAGTAATATACTGAACCATAGCGTAAACGGTAATTTTGACCAAAATAGCGTCTCATTAATAGGAATTATATGATTAGCACAAAAACCCTTTAAAAATTCCACCCAAAAATGTGAGGTTCGCCTCTAGATCTTTAGGAATTCAGGTATCCATCGTTGATACTAATATAATTTTACCTTTAGCTTTCTCGAGTTAAGGAAAGAGCAATCATATATGTTGCGTTCATGGATGTGTTCGTTCATATATGATTTTGTTGCCTTTTCTGGAGCATTGGTATCTGTTAAAATTATATGAGAGTGTACCGGTAGTATATTAAATTCTAGAACTTATTTTTGTGATGTACCCCGAGACCGCATAGTGAGTATTAGGATTTGCTAAATGATAAGAGGTACTAGGATTAACCCATGTTTTAAACCTGTATTTGTTATTATGGTCACCTCGATCATATAACTATCCCACACCCTTGCCATGCACTCATTTTTAGTGCAGGATTCCCCTAGTACACCCCTTTGAGCCTATCCTTTTCACGGTTCTCATAATTTTCTGGTGGACTCCAGATTATTAATGAAGAGCATTGTTACCCTTAACCAACTGTTACTCCCAAATCTTCTTAGCCTTCTTTGTATGTACTCATTTTAGTACATTATTATTTCAAGCCAAATTAATTATTGCAGGAGTACATAGTTGCTAAGTCAAGTCATTTATCAATGTATACAGTTTTGGAATGATTGGGAATCATGGTAGTTTTTATCTTATGAAGAATTAGGGAAGAAGTCACCTATTACCTCTATTAGAGCTCAATACGCTCCATGTTTTGTTAATCCTTTCGATTCGGGCCTGTAATTAGTTGATTGTAATGAGTTAGCAAAAACTCAAGTGTAGGGGTATGTTTATAAACCCTAAGTTATGTATTATGTTCTAATCAAAAAAAAGAAAAGAAAAAGAAAGAGTTGGATGTAGAGTTTGTATGTCTTAGTTCATATATCTTAGTCCTAGAGTGATCGAGTCTTGGCTTAGCAACGCCTTAACATTTATTCTTGTAGTTAATTAACTCGCCATCGCCCATGAATACTCCATCTGTTGCTGCTGCTATTTAACCTACCCTCGGACATCACAACCCTTTAAAAGACCTCTTTGATAGTAATTTTTAGTACTTACGCCTTGCGGTGAAGGTTTGATCCTTTATCAAGTCTATGGTCTATTTGTTTGGCTATATATGTGGTATTAAGTGTTATTTCCCTTTCCTATGAACTGTTATATAATTCATTATACACCTGAGCGTTTTTGTGTAATTCTTTATGCCTTTCGGAAATACTTACACATACATCACAAGTGTGACAAAGAAATAGAGTTAGGAAAACTTATCAAGGATCATGCATGATTAAGTAAACACTTCTCTGTTATCATATAAATTCTTTACATTAGATTAGTTTAGTTAATTAGATCATTAGTTTAAAACCAACCACTTTTAAAACCAAGATTTTAATTGCTTTCAAAAAATATAAAAGACAAAAATATTCTTCTTTCAACCTTTAGACCTTAGTTACGTTTTGTTCGGACCTTCACACGCTATTCCCCTAGACAACGATAACAACCCCCGAGTCTTGCCTATACTACACTACAGCGGTTAGGTACACTGCCTAAGGAGTTGTAAAACTTATTTAAGTTTGCAATCTCATCAGGAGACGGCGTCACAATTCCATGTGACGGCGTCAGGATGAACAAAGGACGGTGTCACAGACATCAACACAGCGTCAAAACTTAACCGACATAGTGAAACCCTAGAAGATTCGACGGGGCGACAGCGTCAGGATTTTAACGTGGCGTTGTCGCGTTCATTTTCCTATAAATAGAAACTCGTTTTTAGGGTTTTTAGTGTGTAACTTTTTGGAGACGAACCATATCGTTAAAGTTCGAGTGTAGCAGCTTTTAGGATCGTTTTTAGGGTGTCACAACCCTCTTGTGTCAGCCTTAAACACATGTTTTAATCAAGTGAAGTATTCTATCTTTAATCATTCAATATGTCTATGTGTTGTTTGATTGATTCTTGTTCTTCGCTCATTTTTAATATGCTAGGCTAGATCCATTAGTATTTACTTATGATTGCATGAAACTTAGGTTGTAGATCATTTTAATATTGCTTCTTATGATGGATGTGCGTGTTTGGCTCTAAAAAACTGGCTATAAATTATTACATTAGCATAGACGTCTAGGGAAACGCGAGTGTGTTGAAAGGATACCTGATTGATGCTAAACTACACCTTAAAATATATATAATATATAATACAATATATATATTAAGTATAATTTAAAAACACAATCAATGAAACCGAGGAGTAGTATAGAATATCCCCGGGTCGTTTATCCCCAACGAGGCTGTGCTGGAGAATCGATACAGTTGAAAAATTAGAGTTTGAATGGGATTAATGATTTGAGAGAGTATAAAGCTAAAATAATCAATAACAAACAAATACGATTGAGAAAAACCTAAAAATTATGAAATTAAGCTGAAAAACGAGAGTAGAAATCCCGAACATGGGGGCAAAAACCTAAAATCTTCAAAATTAACCCTACAAAGAAATTTTTACTTCTAAACTACTCTAGGGAACTAATAATGAAGAATTAAAAAGACTAGACTGAAAACGGAGGTCGTTTGACCCAAAAACGAGTCAAGACAAAATCCGTACCCGAGACCCATTCTTTAAAAATCAAAAGTTTGCAAAATTAACCCTACGAAAGTTTTTATATTTTTCCTACGTAAATTATGACTAAA
>BQNB010196785.1:0-11263 GCA_026074375.1 Tanacetum coccineum | reverse complement strand
TATCTTGTGTTATTGATCTGATAAGTAACACGCCCCGGATCCTTATTCCGCTGCGACCCATTTTGGGGGTGTTACATGAAAAGTATGAGCACGTTTGTCAAGACACAAGATTTCAAGGTGGCAAAGATGATCAAGACATACAAGGAAAGATTTAAAGATCTCGAATGTATAGACGAAGTCGAAAGATAATGACAAAGGCTAAAGATCAAAGATCACAAAGCATGAAGGAACAAGTCTACAACATGATAAAGACCAAAGATTCAAGAACTCAACGACAAAGCAATCTCAAGAAGTTCAAGGATGCAAGATTTAAGATCTCACCTCATAAATTCGAAGACAACACATTAGGGGAGATTGTTAACCTCAAAATATGTTTTTGAACATGAAAGCTCATAATCTGCAAGAAGCCTCACTTTGGGGGAGATTGTTAGCCTCAAAATATTGAGCTGAATAAGGAAGCTCGACTACTAATTATGGAAGCACGGTCTTTATTTAATATATGTTGTAATAGGCTAGTTACGAGTATCGGGCTCGTTATTTAATCTAATATTTTATGCGTTATGGGCTTAAGCCCAAGTTATCTTGAGTCCGGCCCTAGAAACAAACCTACTCCCCATAAGGCTTAATGAAAGCCGGCCCATAGGAAGTATAAATACCCCTTACCAAGTGTGGAGAGGGTGTTGGTTTCTCATTTTTAATTTCTTTCTTACACATAGTAATCTAAACACTCTCTTATTTTCTCTCTCTTTTCTTCTCATCTTCTTCCTCTTTTCTGTCTTTATTCTTATCTTTATTTCTTAGTTTGATTATGGAAGTTAAGTGATTCTTGGTTCTACAAAGAATCAACCACACAAAACTATAATCAGGGTAGATTTCAAAACTAAAGTTAATTAATGCATACTCACAACAATAAACCACATCATAAGAACACATAATTACCTTCAAAGCAAGAGCGACTTATTGTGAAACTAACCTGTAATTATTGATTTACATCAGTGATCAATATTCAAATAACGAAAAGATGCTATTATCTGTGTGTGTAGGATTTTGACTGTTTTAGGGTTTTTAGGAAGGAGGTATTTGTGAATTTGATCTGTGTGTGGGATGTTGATCGCTTAAAATCATAGTTTGATTTTGTGAATAAAGAAACCATGATTTATTGAGAGATTATAGGCGTGATTTTAATTTAGAGAATAATTGTCCGATTTTGTTTCCAGTTTTAAAATCTGTTGCTACGTTTCTGTGTTTAAAATTTTAAAATAGTCATATTGCATTGATTTCGGGATTGGGTGCTTTTATGAGTGTTTTTTTCCAAATGAAAACACAAACCGGGTCATGATCTAGTGGTTAAGTTCTTTGCTTATATGTTCATTATCCTGGGTTCGAATCTTGCAATAGACTTTTTAGCACCTATTTATTTCCCAGATTTCACTAATGCATACGTGGCAAAATGAATGCACATGGACACATAAATGCCTAGGTGGATTATATTCTTCCTAGGTGGCATGTTAAATCCTTACGTGTCATTCGTGTATGCATAGGTGGCAATCCTAAATGCATAGGTGTCATAATTAGTTGCATAGGTGACCATCCTTGAATGATGATGAGACATTGATGTTGCTTAGGTGGCATTCATGTATCCTCTTATATATAATGTAATATATATATATATATATATATATAGTGTATGCGTGTGTGTATTAATGTTATGCAACTTAATTGCGCCCTTACAATAAATACTATGCATTCTTGTAGACAGGAGAATGAGAGGTTGGCCGATCTCAAATAGCGTTATCCATAATATCTAAGCTCCAGTAGACATGAGAGACGTAGTCTTGTACATATAAATTGGAGTGCCAAAGGCAAACCAATAGGTCTTAGAATATCGTTGCATATACAGAAATAACATATAAATAAATCATAGACATCATCCCTTATCTTTATTGTATAAAATCACATTAAAGTGGATCGAAAACAAAATAAGCTAGTTCAGATAGTAGTTATGATAGTTCAATGATATAATGCATAGTTCAATGTAGTCAAGGTTTATAAATCAAAAGTACATCAAGTTATAAACAAGCAACCAATGTTTTAGTCAATAAATACTCATGCACATCACCCCAAAATGTATAAAAACATTTAAAAAGGGGAGTTTGTGATTACCCACCTTATGAGCGATAAGATGCAACAACAAGTATCGATGAACAAAGCGAGGAGGAACCCTTCAAACGCACCCTTTTAGGTATGGCCTAAGACATATGATGAGGTACTAATCAGACTCTAATGGTTTGCTCGTATATGACGGAAATCTATTTATTATATTTTTTTATCCATTTTACGTGCTAAGTGCCCCGTTTGTTTATTCACTTAAATTTACCAAATCTGTTCACTTCTGGTGTTCTGTTAACTAAGTTAATGACTTTTATAATTTTTTTCTCTGACCAGGTATTAGTATGATGTCTTAGGTATCTCTATAAATTTTATAAATTTTTCTCATGTGTTTAAATTACCAAAATGCCCTTAGCAAGAAAATATGTCAGTTCTGGACTTATCATTTTGTACATGTCATAAAATAGTTTTAAAATGGCATGTGGCCTCTAGGTTTCAGATGATATCAAGTACACATTATGATTTGGTTCCCAATGATTTTTTAAGCTTCATTTGAATGTATGATTTATTTACACCCAAAATACGACACTTGACCAAAACTGGAAACCAAAATGTTTTGGACTACTTTTACTAATTTGTCTCAATGCATACCCAAATTTAGTCCATATTTTAAGAGGCTAACATTTCTGTGAAGATAATACCCATATCTAACTTTGAGAGTTAGAATCTTGTAAAAATACCATTTTATGATTTAGGTATGAATTTTTGAAATTTACTTACACAATATGTCCATTATTTCAGATTTACATACATGTGCTAAAACTATGTTTTGACAGACTAAAACTCCTTTTTAACTCTTAAAATCTATGAGAATGAAAAGTAGATTCAATGTAGATGATTTTAGACTCAAGAAACACATTCAAAGCTTATTTTATCATCAAGTTATGACCTAAACATGTTTACTCTCTAAAAATCACAGCCCATTTTTAAGGGTTTTTATCAAAATTTTCATGCAACCATTATATCCAAACATGCCTAAACAACCAAAACTACTCTCGATCTCATTTTTTTCAAATAAAATCAATAATTATTTTATAAAAAATTTAAACCATTGCATGTACAAGATTACAACCGATCTAATCCTAAATCATGAGTTTATGTTCATTTTTGGTGACTAATTTTATCATTCAACTCTCCAATCATCCAAACAAATCATACAACTATATTAACATCATTTTTAAGTTTCTTAACCTCATTTTTACAGTAGCATAATGTTCTACTGATTAAAACAAAAATGAAATTATTAAAACTTGTTTTTAATCCCTAGAAGGTACTTTTCAGGTACAAGATAGGCACAAGCCGTCTTGTCCCTTTGTCTTACCTCTAAGATATCCAAGAAATAGATGAGATGATGTAGGGGCTGAGATGATCTTGCTTCTTCACTGTTGGGTTTTGATGACAACAAAGCCAAGAACTTGCTATATGAGAGCAAGACTTAGCATATTGTATGTAAATTGAACTAAATTGAGTTTTTGTATGGTGGATTATGGTGGTGGTTCGTGGCCGGTTTCAAGAGGAGAGGAGGGAGGAGAAATTTTGATTTTTTTCTATGGAGGATGTATGTGTGAAGTATAGATAATAATGAAAGGTAATGATGGTTTTCTTGGAAGTAAAAGAAGTTTGAAGTGTGAAAATTGTTTTTGTGTGGTTCTATGTAGGGCGTCGATTAGGAAGGGAGGGGGGGGGGGGGTTAGTTTATTTTTTTGTTAATTTATAATGTTTATAATTATGTGTAAGTAAAAAATAAAAGTGTAAGTGTTATGGTTTAAGTGTTTGAAGTTTAAGTGTAAGTTAAGTGTGTCTAAGTAATTGGAAGCAAAATGTATAAGTTGGTTGGACTAAGTTATCTTTGTAAATATAATTGTATAATTGTGTATGTCTTTAATTAAAATGTTGTGTATAGGTATAAAGGTAAAGACACAAGGGTTAACGCAATATCGGGTTTATCGGGTGACTTAGAAATGGTGGAAAATAGAGTGACCTAAGATTATGGTTATGTGTAACTTTAGTTTACATGTAGTTATTGACGTTATTTTAAGGACGTTTGAGCATATCATTGACCTAACGGTGTTTTGCTAAGATCCTAAAAATAGAAAGTGAGCCGACTAATCATAAATGAACTCAATGCAATTTAAATATGACATAGACGTTACACAACACAATTGGTTGCTAATTCGAAATAGACGATTATCACAGTTTTGTGCCTAAATCAAAAACATTACACAAATTCTTATCTCAAAGAGATATTTGTGATACCTAGGCATTAGGGTCGAATAGTTTCTTTTGGAAAATGATTACATGATTCAAGGTGATATCTAGTAAATTGATTATCTTAACCCAACTCGTGAGATAAACCACAACAATTAAATGAAACTATTTAGAGATAATCAATGGCGACTACCATGAAGCATATGGAGGCTAACTTTTCCAAGCTAGTCAAGTTTGAAGGGATAGAATTTAGGAGATGACAAAAGAAGATGCACTTCTTATTGACTAGTATGTGTGTGGTGTATGTTCTTTGCACACTAAATTGCAAATGATGGGGATGATGCTACTGTAGAAGAGATAAGGAAAATGGGCAAGTGGGAGAATGATGACTATATTTGTCGAGGTCTAATCCTCAATGGTATGTCTGATCCTCTCTCTGATATTATCAAAAAATTTAATCTGCTAAAGAACTATGGGATTCTTTGGAGACTAAGTATATGGCTGAGGATGCCTTTAGCAAGAAGTTCATTGTAATTAATTTTAATAATTACGAAATGATTGATTACAGACCTATCATGTAACAATACAATGAACTTCTTTGTATACTTGGTTAATCCATAACACAAGATGAACATGAATGAGGCTATTTCAGTATCTTGTGTCATTGATAAACTTCCCTCTTCATGAAAGGATTTCAAGCATACCTTAAATCATAAGAAGGAGGAATTAAGTCTTGTTGAATTGAGCAGTCATTTGCGTATTGAGGAATCTCTTAGGGCGCAAGAAAATGACAAGCCAAAGAGAAACAATGTTGATGGTTCATCAATTGTCAATATGGTGGAACATAACAATTTTACTAGGTACAATGACAACAAGGGCAAACGTAAACATCAAGATAACACCAAAGTTGATCCTAACAAGAAGTCAAAATCGACTTGGTGGATGTGTGGTAAAACTGAACCCTTAAAAAAGGATTATAGGGGTGATATGGTTGGTAATAAAATTACCAATGGTTTAGGCACCAGTGGTTCAGTGAATGGTTCTAACAACCAACTGAAAGGATGATGATGTTGCATGGTGGATTGAATTTGGTGCAACCATCCATGTGTGTAAGGATAGATGTTGGTTCAAGACTTACCAGTCACTCAATGATGCATCAATTCTTCATATAAGAAATGAGTCAACAACCCTTGTGCATGACCGTAGAAGTGTGGAATTAAGATTTAGAAAGACTCTTATTTATTTAATGTTTTGTATGTACCACAAGTTAGAAATAGTAGTGATGTTTTAAATAATTGAGGTTATAAACAAGTTATTGAATCTGATAAGTTTGTTTTGTCAAAGCATGGCATGTTCATTGGTTTTGGTTATTTATGAAATCAAATGTTTAAACTTAATATCGATCATGATATTGTTGATTCAACTTTTCTGTTAACTTCTAAACTGAATGATTAACCTTTTGGCATGCCAGACTTGGCCAAGTTCACATTATAAGAATGTATGACATGTCTAAATATGGGTTAATCTCTGTCTTTGAAATGAACAATGAAAAGTTTAAAACTTGTCCGTTGACTAAAATCGCTAAGCAACATGTAAAATGTAAAACTGGAATTTTAGAGTTAATACATAGTGATTTATGTGATTCGCATGCTGATCCTATTTTGGGGAATAATTGTAACACCCCCAAATTGGGTCGCAGCGGAATAAGGGTCCGGGGCGTGTTACTTCATAGATCAATAACACAAGATATATATAGAACGACCAAAAAGTCGTTTTAAAACTGATACATTGGATTTAACAAATATTTGATACAAATAGCCCGAAGCTTTAACTTGTTCCTGATTATTATTACAAAGATACTCGTTTACAACATAAAACAACCATATCTTTAGCATGACTTCCCAAAACAAAATCACCAATGTATCCTTGGCACCTTATGCTTACTGATCTCCTGAAAAACATTGCTTTAAAACGTCAACAATAATGTTGGTGAATTCATAGGTTTGATAAATCATAATATGCAGGACCGCAAGACTTTTCCCGTGATAATGCAACACATGCAGACATCACAAAACCTAGAAACATTTACACAAAGCTCCTGACAACTGAAAGCCTCGACGATCTTTCTTGCAATTAAAATATATATTTGCAATTTACGCCCATCCGGATGTTAAAGTAACCCATAACATCCTCAAATTCGACATGCTATAACGTTCGTTCCTAGTGATAGCATGCAACCTAAATTATCATAGGTCGTATAAGTACCGAGTACTTGAATATAATCATATAGTTGTTACATCGTACTATCGTTCGGGATATCATAATTTAAGAGGTCATGACATGACGTTCGAGGAGTTACCACTCTCTCCTCTGCACTCCAAGAGTGCTCCTCACCTGAGGATCCCTCTTTCCGTAGTCCTTGCTTCTTGTCTCCCGTTGGTCGGTCTACCGCCCAAGCCCAAGTTGGTCGGTAGACTTAGTCTCACCCCCCTCTTACGGTGGGGTTCGACGATTATTAGCCTCCCATCTAAAAACAAAAGATCGCACTTTCAGTGCTTGTCCCGAAATGTCGTAAGTGATCAGTGAGATCCATCTACTAGGTAGCTCTCCCAAGACGCCATTCGGCATCTTCTGAGCTGCAAGTCAGGACACTTTAAATCGTAAATCCAACAACCCGTCGAAACGCCATCCGAAGAGGCCTCATTATGAAACTCCCTAGTAATATAGTACTTTGATAACCACATATAATTCTATATAGTTCAATCACCAACTAATGGTTTTGGTAAAATTGTGTTTAATAAGTTAAAACGTTTATAATTACCGTTTTAGTAAAACTAGCATAACTTTTGCGTTTTAAGCCCGATTTTGACGTTTCTTATGCCCATCTTTTCGTATTAGGACGAGTTATCATAATTTGACATTTTCAATATTTTGACCCTCTGGTGAACAGTAACTTTTACTGTTCACATCAGACGTGACTTTTATTTAAATCGTATTTGTTGTCGTAAAACCCGTAAATGTCGTATTTTATTCGTTATAGCTCCGTTTTTAACGATTCTTTCGAGGACGTTCTCGTTTTTGAAAGTTCTATAATTTTATGAGGTTTACAAAAATATAACTTTCTGTCATGAATAGTAACTTTTATAAAAATAGTTTTATAAAAGTATTAATTGTCGTAAACTCGCGAAATTCATAACTCGTTCGTTATTAATTGAAAAATTACGATTCTTATCATTTTGGAATCCTAAAAATATGTATTATTTGTTAAAAATATCAAACTAGCTGTTTGATATAAGTTTTATAAAAGTCATTTTATAAACTCCGTTTAATTAACGTATAACTCGTTTTTAACGTAACTTTTTCGTTATTAATCCGTTTAACAAGTTTCTTACCTTTTCGGAATCGTCGTGAATTGTATTATCTTATAAAAATATAAAATCCTCTGTTTGAAATTCGAAAACCTACTGACCCTATATGATCTTTTATATAATTTATTTATATAATATGTTTTATATACTTTTCAACCTCACAATTTACCACAAGTCTTTTATAATTATATATATCATATGTTACACATATAATAATGTCCATAAGTTCATATTTGTCCAAGATCATCAAGATCACAAGTTATTAACTTTACATGAAATCATAAACTTTCTTAATTAACTTTTAAATTACAAGTTTATATATGAACTTTTTATGCTTAAACCGAGATTGTACAAGACTTATATATCCTTTATTTCATGATATTACCAACATCATAATATGTGAGAAAGTGTACAAAATCATAATCACAAGTAAAATTATATTTTTCATGTTCAAAAGTATTCCTAATGGTGATTTCACTATATAGCACATTATATACATAAAAACTCATAAAATGAAAGCATAAAGGTTTAAAATAGACCTTATGATGAATGATGATGGTGACAAACAAATGCTAAACCCTTGTTTAGCCACAAAACCAAAGCTTGCAAGATGAAACCCTAGATTAGGTTTAGAAAAACCCTAATCTTTCCTTTCTTGATTAATACTTGAAAAAGGTTAGCCAATGCTTGGGATCACCTTAGAATATCTTAGAATGGATGTGTATAGGTGTGTATGGGTTGTATAAAATATCTATGGATTGTGTTGGGGGGGTTGTATGCCGTAGCATATAGAGAGACAAAGGGAGGAGTTTTGTGATTTTTACCAAGTGTTTAAGCATGTATGTGATCTCTCTTATGTAATGCATGTATATAAGATGCAAGACTTAGTCAAGGAGACATGGTAAGGTCTTAGGGATGGGTCATGGTCTTGGTCTTGGTCAAAGAGACAAGGTATGGTGTGGTTTAAATGGAAGGTGTTGTACATTGACCAAGTTGTAAGTTTTCTTTCATTTTTCTTGTATAACTTTGTATACATTGCAAGAATTTCGGCCAAAGAGTGATATAAGTGAGATATTTTTGTAACTTTTATGTATTGGGTATAAAAGTGGGTATTTGTTGAAGCGTAGAAAAGTTTTGGTGGTTCCGGGAGTGCCTAAACGCAATTTATCGCGAAACGTATACACTTTACGTATCCGATAAAAATAAATGAACAAAGTTAATAATTATCCTCAAAATAATTATATAACCCTTGCTTGATGTACACATTTAATTGTTTGATGCCCGTTTACATTGAACGCTAATTTTTGGCGTACGCGATTTAACTTAACGTTTACAATTTAATGCAAACACGTACAATACTAAAATAAATAGTACATTTATTGACATCGTCAAAGACTTGAAAACATAGGGTGTTATAGACTTCATTTTCAAGATTGAGAACAAAAGTACGAAGAAGGGCAGAGCGAGATGTATCTATCCTCGTTCACATAGAGTTAGCGTCTAACAACTATGTGATGGAAAAGATCCTCAATCCTAAAAAACAAGGTCAATTGGCACTATGCCAGAGATGATCCAATGTTTACTACAATCAATGTTATATCAAGGAATGAAACCACTCAGTTGTATGGGGCTATCTTGCCAGTGGCATTAACCAACGAGGACATCCGCAACTCAGAAATCCTAACCAAAGAGATTATGCTATGGATTCAGGAACATTCCTACCTAAGACAAATAGGAAGCAAGAAGAAAGCTAATACAGATGCAATCCCTAAACTGAAGCCTTCACCTACTGCCCCCCAAGGAAAAGAAGTCTGGGAAAAAGGAAACAAAAACTAAACGGAGCTGGAGAATATCTCTGCGGCAGATTTGACAGAGGCTGAGCCAACTCAAAATAGTCATAAAAAGAAGCCGTCAAGAAACTCATAGCTCTCATGCTAGTGGTTCTGGAGCAGATGAAGGAACTGGTGTTAAACCAGGGGTTCCCGATGCTCCTGATTATGACTCAGAGGATGATATATCTTGGAAATCAAGCATGATGGAGCAAGATCAGGAATATGACGATGCAGAGAATCATTACGTTCATGAGACTACTCAGGAAGAAGAAGATGATAGATGACCATAACGCTGAAGAGAATGTCAAGAAGATGATGATACACAAGAACGATGATAAGAAAGATGATGAATGATGATGATGAAGAATTGACGAATCAGATAATGATGGTGTAGATTTTGAACATCAAAGCTCACGACCCATGATGATGAAATAATGCATGAAGAGGATACAGATGAAGGTGATTCTAGTATTTCATCATCAGATGAGGAAGATAGTGACAATGACGTTGAAGGAGCGAATGTTGCAAGCGTGAATTCGGATGAAGATGCTACAGATGAAAAGGATCAAGGAAATGAGGCAGTCAAAGATACCAATACCGATCTTGATGGAAGAGATAAAGTAATGACAGATGTTGAAGACACTCATGTGACCCTAACTCCGGTTAATCCTGATGGTCAACAACAGAGTTCATCTGTATCTTCTGGATTCGTCTCCAACATGCTGAATCCAAACCAAGATACTGGTGTTGATGATATTTTTTTGACAACATACTGAAGCCACTTCTCTTATTGATACTTCTGTTGCAGCCATCATGGAGCCATCCTTTACTGCACAAATCAATCGCCCTCCAACATAGCATCCTACCGTCATTCAAACACAACAACCACCAATTATGACACCGGCAACTACTACAAGCTCCTTACTACAAAATCTTCCCAACTTTGCCTCGTTGTTTGGCTTTGATCATAGACTGAAAGCACTAGAAGACAACTTCTCAGAACTCAGGCAAACCAATCAATATGCTGAAGCGCTCTCCTCTATTCCTAGCACCGTTGAACATTATCTAGCGAACAAAATGCAGGAAGCAGTGGACGTTGCAGTCCAATTGAAGTATGAGAGAATTCGAGAAGAGTCTTCTACTGCAAATCAACAATTCCTTGAGTCAATTGATGACGGAATGAAGAAAATCATCAAGGAACAAGTCAAAAAGGAAGTCTCCAAGATTATTCCAAAAGTCGAAAAGTTCGTAACCGATCAACTCGAGTCTGAGGTTCTAGTGCGATCATCAAAGGAAGCCAACACATCTCATGCTGTAGCTGCAAATCTTTCAGAATTAGAGCTTAAGAAGATCCTAATTGACAAGATGGAAGCTAACAACTCTATCAACAGGTCAGACATTCAAAGGCAGCTCTACAAGGCATTAGTTGATGCGTATGAAGCCAACAAAATTCTGTTAGATACATATGGCGATACGGTCATAATAAAAAGACCTCAAGATGGGGCAGATGATGATCAAGAACCCTCTGCTGGAACAGACCGGGGGTCCAAAAAAAGAAGGTCAGGAAAAGAACCCGCTTCTACCAGTGCTCCAAGTGAAACAACAACCACGACTGCAGGAAAGACTACTACTACAGGTTCTAAGACTCACAAGCAATCTGCTAGCCAATCTGCTCCGGTAGAGGAA
>BQNB010196782.1:419-11263 GCA_026074375.1 Tanacetum coccineum | reverse complement strand
GCCTCCATAGCTTGAAGAATTCCACTAGAAGTCCAAGGGAGATCACACTTAACTTACTTTTGTATTTAATCGTTCATAAAAAACTTCTGTATGAATTATGAGTTTTCCATCCATGATTATCTTTATTAATTCTTTCTTTGTTGTTGCTTTGAGCGGCTAAGCACTTTAAGTGTTAGCCTAGTCATGAATCTAATATTGTTATAATGTTTGTTTCCTGTTAGATTATGGTTTCGTTGGATATCCTTTGATTATCATGTAACCCTGGGTTTTGGTAGTATTGCGGGTGGTTTAGATCATGTTAATCTTGTTATTAGATTACCACTTAAACATAGGATTAGCAGGGTACTAGGGAAGGTTGATCATTCTAACCCTACTGCAGGAATTAACCCTGTTACTGCCTCTATCACTTATACTTAAAAAGCACAGAAACTCTTTCAGAGAGGGTTAATAATATGTATAGGTTATTAGACTAGTTCTTAGAATAGTTGGGATTAATCACTATAACTTGGTTGCCCTACCTTTGTGAGTTTCGAGGGATTCGGGATCGCAGGAATTATAGGGCAGACTAAAGATATCTATTCAGGTCTGTCGGCTTTAGAAACCACTAATGAAACCATGGTGTAACATTGCACAGAAAAACATAGTTATAATGGTAGTAATGAAATGGCTAGGCTAGTACGTCTTTCTCCCTAATATCTTCTATTACTTTTACTTTTTGCATCTTTACTTTCTTGTTATTTTCATAAATCAACTTCAAACTATTTTCAAAACGTGACACTTTCAAATTAAAACTAACTGACACTTAACTCTTGGGACGACCTCGGATTTACCATCTTTACACTACTCACGATCGGGTTCTCTGCCCGTTAGTACATTTGTCAGGTGAATCGAGTTTTATATATTTAAAACTTGAACAATTATATTTTAAAATAAAATACGCATCAACCCTTAATGGTTTTAAAACGGAATTCAAATAAAAAGAATCTAAATCTATTGACAAAGATATTGTTTTAGAAAACAAGAATAAAGAATTGAAAAATATTGTTTGTAAGTTGTATCAATCTACGCAAGTTATTCACATGTTAACAAAGCCACAAGTTTTTTATGATAACACACATAAACAAACCTTGTATGATGGTAATGTGCTATCTAAAACACATGATGTTATTTCTGTGGCTGATGATGAATAGACTTTGATTTTAGCTGAAGAGAGTCGATTAAAAATGGTTGATAAACAAAATGATCCAATTACGAAAAAAGAAAAAATTAATATTACTCCGATTATATATTTTGAGTTAAATAAATTAGCTGAAGATTTTGAAAAATGTTTTGTCCCACAACAAGAACTGTCTGCAAAGAAAAAGTTTTGGTTACAAAGTTCTGACAATAACTCTAAAGAACCTAGTACTTCAATTACACCCGAGGTTTTTATATCAAATGTTTAAAACCCAAATGACTCAAGAATCCATTAAACCCAACCAGAAATACTTTGCTGGAAGATGGACAAATGCTATTTTCTCTTTCCAGTGTATTCAACTCTTTTAAAACATTCTTACCGTCGTAAACATTGTAATTGACTGATTCTTGGGTAACTTCGGAAGGAGTTTTATCTTTGTGATTAGTATCTTTGAATTACGTTATAGACAAATATAAGGGTCCAAATGAATAAGGATAATGAGATCGTTGGTGAACTGTCGTTTTTGATAAATATGGTGTTGTGTTTGTACTAGTATATCATACTTGAGGGACTTTGACTGCCGTGAGGATACAAATTATGACTATGAACCAAAAGTTTCATTCATGTTTCAATGTTTATATTTCCACAACCTTTGACCTGTAAAAGTTAACTTTGAGTCCATGTGGTGATACTATTCTCACTAAACTGTTATCAAAATTTTACATTCGGTCCAAAAGTAACAAACATAAGCTAACAGTAAAAACAAGACATGTATACCATTTTACTTGTTTTCTACACCACTTTTACCCCTAGTGCTACGTGGAACAAGAAGTAATGTCTATTTATATGTTAGCTTCTTTCAGTTGGCTCCCGGCTTCAACTTCTGTCGAAAAATGGATTTTTGTAAATACTTAATTATAAAATGCGTTCTTCAATAGTTTGACTTAAAAGTAACTTTGTAGAAGATATTTATGCAAATCAAAACTTTTCTTGAGTTTTTTTATAATACCAACATTTTTAATATCATGTCATGTCTAATTATTTTAATAATGAACAGATTTTGACTTAATGAAGAAGTCAAAGTTAAGAACTTATTGAAATAAGTTGTGTTAAGCTAATCCTAGTTCTAGACAGTTAGGGGATCTGAAAGGTAATACATGTAAAGTTACTTTCTTTAGTTTTATGTTTATGATGTGTTGGCAATTTGTTATAATTAGTGTAGTGGGTATTTTGGGCAAAGCTAAATGGTTGATATTCAAGATAGTAATATAAGCTGAAGAGATGCAACCATAGCTCATAAAATGACAACATTTTTCCCTCTGATAAAATTGTATTGTCTTTCTCAAATGTGTATTTCTTGTTGGTTGATCTTGTTAGATGATTTCTTGTATATTCGTATTGAATCTCACAAAACAGTTACCACATTTGATAGTGTAGACAAATGTAGTTTTAGTAATGGAATAAAGGGCGTGGATGGTTGTATGAAAAGTTCTGATCTTGATCTATGTTAATTTCTTAAAGTTTTACATGGGTATCAGAGCACGTAAAACCCGTTTTCTTTGATACGCAGATTTAAAGTTTTTTTCAAAAATTAGGGTTTTAATAATTTTTGGGGTTTTTGGTTTTCTTAGGTATCTTGTGTCTTAACACGTGTTAAATCAGTTGTTTCATTCATTAATTGTGTCAATTTTGACTTCTAGTCAAAATTAAGGTTTCTCTTTAATTTTGGGGGTTTTCTGAAATTGAGAGTTGTTTAAGTTTGTATGGCCGTTGTATGATCTTGTTGTGTGGTTTTTTGGGCGCTCTTTATGGTGACTGTCATTAAAATCAAGATTTCTTGTATCAGATCTTGATTTGGTTTTTTTTTGATGTTGTTTATGTCTTTTCTTGATCTCAATCTTTGTTTATTCTATTATACCCATAAAATAATTATTTACGGTTTTCATGTTTAATATATGTTTAATTAACTGTTTTGATTTGTGCCTTTGCAGTCATTAAAGTTAATTGGTATCCGTTGTGCATTATCTTGTAAGGTCTTCTTATTGTTATCTTTACGTTGGCATATTGCTTGGAAGCGCGTGCTTTGTAACACCCCTTACGCCCTCTTTATTTTCAGTTTTTTACTGTTCTTTATCTATTAGAGAACTAGAATTGTGAGTTGTAGGAGTTGTTGAGAAATTGGTGGGTTACTTGTGATTGCTAGTGTTTGGTGGTTTTTGTGTATTGTTTGATCTGTTCTGTGGTCTGATTGCTGTCTGCTTATTTTGTTCATTGCTTTTCTAATTCAACATGGTTGACCTTGGTAAAAAGCTTGATGGGGATGCTTCTAGAAGTAATAATAAGAACATAATTGCTATTGACATAAACAACCTTTGTTATCTTCCTTCTTAATGATATATAAATGGTACTCCTTTGATAAGCTTGAAATTGATGGTAAGAAAAATTGTAGGAGTTTGGGCTGTGCTGTAAAACATTATTTCATTCTAAAAATAATTGGGTTGCATATGATGGAAAGTGTAGTAAACCAGCCGCAAGTTCATGTATAAATACCCCTCTCCACATCTCTAGAGAAGGGTTGGTTCGGTCATTTGGTTATTTTTCTATCAATAAAAGTTCCTTTTTTCTTTCAATAAGTGTTACAATCACTTTCTCTCTCTAAACTTTCTTTGTGTTCATTTGTTAATGTGATTTGAGACATCTAGTGGTATCAGTCGCCATGGGTGATATAATGAGCTTGTATGGTTTATATCTTATTTAGATCATGGTTTTTAGTTGTCTTTTGGTTTCGTGTATTCAAAATCATAGCCTGAATTTTTGTGTTTAAAAGTGTTAAAGTCTATGTTTTTAAGCAAGATCTAGGCCTAAGATAACTAGTTGTGAAAGAAAAATAAAGGTAAAATGTCTAAAGGGTAAGTTTTTGGTGATTTTTTGTGAAAAAGTACGTTTTATTTGAAGCCAACGAAAAATGTTTGAAGCTAGCGATTTATGTAGGTAAGCGGAATATGTTTCAGGCGAAATATGTTTCAAGCAATTTATGACAGGTTAACTTCAAGCAATTTATGTCTTTTCTAGGAAACGAAACTCTGCTTAATTTTTCTTAGGTCAAGCGAAATATGTTTCAGGCGAAATATGCCAACAAGCTATTTATGTTAGCAAGCGATTTATGTTAGCAAGCGATTTATGACAGGTTGTTAGTTCAAGTGAAATATGTACTTGTGTAAAACGAAACTCTATCCAATTTTCATAAACCAAGCGAAACATTACATTGTCATATTTCAAGTGAAAAATTACAAGCGAAACATTACATGGTCATATTTCAAGCAAAACATTTCATTAAGCACAAAAAGATTTTATTTTCTATGGTTTGTCTTACTTTGTAAAATCCCGTGAAATACTTGGATTTCTCATTTTAGTGAAGATTTGTAAAATCCCGTGGAATGTTAATCTTAAACACCGACAACAAACATCTATTAAACACCAATCCTCATTTTTTATTGTATTATCGATCAGTATTTAATCTATTTAAATTGTCAATCTAGAACACAATGGACTAATTTTTGCTAGAACATATTATTGTTGCTGAGTTGAGGAACCGTCTCCCAATGCTTGAGAAAATCAATGTACGATTCATGGCAAGTCGTATATGACTATTATCAAAGGTAAGAAACTCGGTGGATGATGCTTGATTCAATAGACCAATTGGTCCACTGGGATACCAAACCTGTTTGAAGAAGAGGACTATACTAGACCTAAACAAATACTAGAAGCTTACTGAGCACAACACTTCAAGAAGACTTGTTATGTCTCAAGCATAATTTTCATCCGTTAAGGTCTTCCACCAGATATGTATGCACTTGGTCAACATCAAAAGGTGGCAAAAGGATATTTGGGATAAAAGTACTAAGCTCACTAATGTATAGGCATTGAACTATCATATTAAGAATGTGAGTTCGCTTGGTAGTACTTGTTCGATAAGTTTGTTTTCGTTACAAGGTGATGAAACCTTTGTATGAGTATTATTGGAGTATTCTTCTTAGTGAATAAATGTCATGCATAGTTCTATTAGGATGACAATGCAGCTAAAGTTCAAGTAAATACCAATTTTTGTATGGGGCTTTTTTTTTCCCTTTCCACCGGAATGGAGAAGTTTTTCAACTGATGGTGAAGTTAGCAAAGGTTTGTAACCCCAACTATGCGATCGCGTTATATGCATACTCAATCAACATAACGATTTGCTTGGAAGTATGTGTCATGCCCGGGGAGATATCAAGTATCCTCTTGCTTGGTAGCTAAATTCTCAAACTCTATTCCAAGCCCTTAGTTCTCCACAAATATTCAGTTCCATATGAATGCATCCCTTCACCTTAATAATTCACACCAGTTTTATTGTCAGCACTATTGCATATCAACAACATCATACTCAGTAAATACAATACAATATTCAATTTCACACCACAACCATTTATATCTTCGTCAGTGACTCACAACAACCTCAAGCTGAATTTCCTCAATTGGACTACTTGGTCTCGCTGTTCCTACAGTTTCAGCCAGGGGAGGATACTATTGACTGCATTTATTTAAAAACAATGACATTTCCTCCATGTTGTGGCATCTAGGTTTCCACCTTCAAACAATCAAACTCAGAAACGTCTTCTGAATATAGAAATTAGGAAACCATCAAGTTGGAAGAGTCACAGTTAAACAGTTTAAGGTAAGGACAATCTCAGAGTTTTGCTTGGACTAGAAATAGAGGAATTGCTACACAATTCAAAGGGAAATTTATGCAGTAGTCAACAAGGATTGTGAAGTGTTGAAACTATTTAAAGGGAAGGGCATATGTGGAGATAGTGATCAGCCAAAAGGGACCAAAAATGCTGCATGGTTTACGGAGAAAGTTGATGTTGCCGAAGCTCAGGACGCTGGTCAGATATTGGAAGAAAGAGAACTTGCATTCTTTGATAGCACCCGTAGATAGAAGAAGCTCTAGGTTGCTTTGCTTAGCAGACCAATCCTTTAGATGTCCACTTTCCTGACTGATGAGTTGGAAGCTTATGACTCGGATTGTGATGATTTATCCTCGGCTAAAGTAGTTCTGATGGAAAATCTTTCAAGCTGTGATTTAGAAGTTCTCTCTGAGGTACCATACTCTGATAATTATCCAAATTATATGATTAACTAGTATGTGCAAGAGATGTCGTATTCTGAACAAACACATATTGTTGATTTTCCAGATAATGAGACAAACAGTGATAGCAATATCATTCCTTACTTAATATCTGCAAGAATCAAAAGATGCAGGTATTCAGGTTACTAATTCTTTTGCACCAAATGATTTATTGGTTCTATCTATGGTTAAACAAATGACTAATCATGTAGCTAATTTAGATACGGAAAATCAGTAAGAATAAATATGTAATATCGAATCATTATCCCTGAGCTTGAAGATTATACAAAGAACGCGTCACCATTTTTTGGAACAAAGCAAAGACAGACTTGAACAACCATAGAAAATTAATAGATTTCTCAAAAGATGGATGACATAATTCGGAAAGAGAAATGCAAAGTTTATGGTTTTTCAGCAGGAGATCGATACACCTTAATAGAAACTCTTTCTAAGAATGTCAAAGAAAAAGAATTCTTTAGTCAAAAACCTTTAACTGTTTTCAAAATAGATTCTAAGAAAAAGAGCACTTTAAATGCATTGACAAGGAAATCTGTTGTGGAAAAGCAAAATAATAGACACTAGATCAATTATTATTTATTAGATGTACTCGATCTACGCAGCAATGCACATGCTCACGAATCACGAGTTTTTTACGGATGCATATAATAAACAAGCTCTTGGCTTATCTCAAATCCGGTCCACTTAAAAAGCTCAACGGATTAACTAACATATATGTTGGTAGTGTTATTGCTAAAGAACTTGATGTGATTTCTTGATTAATGGATGAAGAGACATGATTGATGATGAAGAGACATTAATTTTGAAAGAAGAGAGTCAATAAAAAATGTTTAGTAAACAAAATGATCCAATTTCAATCAAACATAAAATAATATTTCTCCAATTGATTAATCACAATTGAATAAAATAAAAGAAGATTTTGCTAAACGTTTTGTTACTAAAAAAGAATTGTCTGCAGAACAAGCTTTCTGGTTAGTTTACACCATACAAGGCTTTATGTTGAACATATGTTAATCACATGAACATGTTGAATTGAAGTCCTAGTAAACTTCTAGGTAAGTTTGGTAAATGAAAGTCTTAAAAAGCTAAAATATCATCTTGCCACTTTTGAAAGGGTGGTGAAACAGAGACTCACATTTGATGCTATAACTGCAGGGTCTTGGGGTTTTGAACATACAAAAGCGTGTTTTGTAACTGAAATAAATCTATTTTTAAAATATAATTTCATCCACAAAATAAATATGAATTTAAAAATTAGATTTATTATTTATTTATTTATATTATATTAATTATATATTATTGTAAAAATGGTTCGGTTCGGTTTGGTTTTTACGGTTCGGTTTTTGAACGAAAACCGAAACCGAACCGAAATTTTTCAGTTTTTTAAAAAGTAATAACCGAACCATCGGTTTCTAGTTTTGGTCGGTTATTTCGGTTCGGTTTTTTTGATTTTCTGTTTTTTTGGTTTTTTCTGCTCACCCGTAGTTGATATATGAAATAAGTGTCTAGAACTTGAAGCTGAGCTTGTCAAAAAGAATGATGTCTATAACAAACTTTCAAAATGGTTTTCACACCTTGAACAACATTGCATTTCTTTTGAAGTTGCCATGCAACTAAATAAAGAAATCTTTCAAAAAGATAAATCAATTGTTAATCAATATGATCCTGAAATTCAAGAATATTTTGAACAAAATGATTTGAAAGTTCAGCTACAAGCAAAGGACACTGTAATCAGCAAGTTAAAGGAAACAATTCAGTCTTTGAGAGAAAATGCTAATCCTGAAAAGGTGAAAAAGAACATTGATGAGATTGAAACAATAAAAATTGAAATGGAGCATAGTGTGAAAAAATTACTATCTGAAAATGATAAATTACACAAAGAAAAAGAACATTTGAAACATACTTATAAAGAACTTTACGATTCAATTAAACCGACACGTGTTCGAGCAAAAGAACAGTGTGAAGCTTTAATTGTTAATCTAAATTCTAAATCTATGGAAAATGAAGATTTGAAAGCTAAAATTCAAGAAAATGTTTTTGCTAATACAACATTAAAAATGAATTAAGGAAACTTAAAGGAAAGAATGTGATTGACACTACAGTTTCAAAACCTAATGCCACCATTATTGCTCCAAGAATGTACAAGCTAGACATTGAACCTATTTCTCATAGACTTAAGAACAATAGGGATGCCCATGAGGATTATCTTAAGAAGACTATAGAAAATACTGACATCATACTTGGACTTGTAGAACGTGCTAGAAAACAGAATCCTAGTGAACCTCTCTTAGACTCTGCTTGCATGTTTACAAAACACGTTCAGGAACTGTTACTCTATGTTTTTAAGACATGCCCTGGTTAAACAAAGCCAAGTGAGAAATTAATTGTTGTTACAACACTAAACAAGGACAAGAAAGTTAGATTTGCTGACCCTATCACATCTTCAAGCAACACTCAGTCACAGGTTAAATACCACAAAACAAAAGACTCTAACCAACCTTTATTGCATTCTACAGGAGTAATCTGTTCTTCTGGTGCTAGCGGATCAAAGCCTACAGGCAATACAAAGAACAATAGGATCTCGCAACCATCAAGTAGCAACAAGACCAATAAAGTAGAAGACCAATCTAGGAGCGTTAAGTCTAGGAAGAATAAAAAAGAATCGTGTTTCTAAAACTGAATGTAATGCTGATGTCATACACTCCATGTTAAATGCGAATTCTAAATCTATTTGTGCTATTTGTAATGAATGTTTGTTTGATGCAAATCATGATAAATGTGTTCTTGATTATGTTCATGATGTGAATGTGTTGTCTAAATCTAAACCTTTAAGTGTAAGAATAAGACGCAAGTATGGAAACCTATAGGTAAAGTGTACACTGAAATTGGTTATAAATGGAAACCTACAGGACGTACTTTCACTATAGTCAAAAATAAGTGCCCTTTAACTAGGTTCACCTCCACTAAAGTAGTACCTCTTAAGGAAAGCACTATCAAATCATTTCTTACACCAACTCAAGGAATTAAGGTTTACAGTAAGAGACCCAAAGCAACAAAATCTGTATGTTCGAGTAGCAAATCAAAGATTATAGAATCTAGGATTTCTAACCAATTAGAACCTACTCAAACTGGGGAATCCGTTGTTTCCAATGTTCCATCTTCATCTCTTATCAATTACAGGTTGTCCAAATTGTTCTGTGGTATTTGGACTCTGGATGCTCCAAGTATATGACCAGAAATCGCTCTCAGCTCACCAATTTCATCAATAAATTTCTTGGTACCGTCAAGTTTGGTAACGATCAGATTGCTAAGATAATAGGTTACGGTGATTATCATATCGGGAATGTTACCATTTCCAGGGTTTACTATGTTGAGGGACTCGAACACAATCTATTCTCCGTTGGTCAATTCTGTGACTCAGATCTTGAAGTAGCTTTTCAGAAACACACATGTTTTGTTCGCAATCTTCAAGGTGTTGACCTACTCAAGGGATCTCGGGAACTAATTTGTATACATTGTCCATTGGCGATATGATGAAGTCTTGTCTAAAATGTCTCTTGTCAAAGTCTTCTAAGACTAAGTATTGGTTATGGCACCGACGTTTGTCTTATTTGAACTTTGGTACCATTAATCAACTGGTTAAACAAGTTCTTGTTAGAGGTCTCCCTAAACTAAAATTTAAAAAAGATCACTTGTGTTCTGCATGTTCGTTGGGAAAAATCAAGAAACACTCTCATAAACCAAAATCTGAAGACACCAACCAAGAAAAACTTCATCTGTTGCATATGGATCTTTGCGGGCCAATGCGTATTGAAAGTATTAATGGGAAGAAGTATATTCTACTAATTGTTGATGATTATTCTCGGTTTACATGGGTTAAGTTCTTAAGATCAAAGATGAAGCACCTAAGTTCATCATCAAATTACAAGTTCGCCTAAATGCAACTGTCAGAAATATTCACAAAGATAATGGAACATAATTTGTCAATCAAACTCTGCGTAGCTATTATAAAGATGTCAGTATCTCTCATGAAACATCCGTGGCACGTACTTCACAACATAATGGTGTTGTTGAAAGACGAAACCAGACCTTAGTAGAGGCTGCGCGCACCATGTTGATTTATGCTAATGCACTATTACTTCTATGGGCCGAAGCAGTTGCCACAAATTGTTACACCCATAACCGTTCCCTAATACGTCTTCATTATGGAAAAACACCATATGAGCTACTGCATGACAGAAAACCAGATCTTTCCTATCTTTATGTATTTGGTGCACTTTGTTATCCAACTAAGCTGATGTTGGTATTTTCATTGGATATGCTCCGGCAAATAAGGCTTACCGAATTTACAACAGACATACTAGACGAATTATGGAAACAATACATGTTGACTTTGATGAGTTGATAGCGATGGCTTCTGAACAAAGCAGTCCAAGACCCACACTTGGAACACTCAATTCAGGACTCGTGCCCCAACCTCCTTCT
>BQNB010196781.1:0-11263 GCA_026074375.1 Tanacetum coccineum | reverse complement strand
ATTTCAAAAGCTAGAAAGGACAAGAATAAAAGACAAAAGATGTAGGATGATCCAGAAAAACTTACACTTAAGGAATATGTGGAAGTTATTTTTGATTCAGAAATTGGCTGTTAAATCTCCTATAGTTAGTTGGAAATCTTATTGCAAAGGAGATGTGGGATACTACGAGATACACAAGACAGATGGAAGTTACAAGACTTATATATTCTTCAATGAGATGCTAAATGATTTTGATAGAGAAGATTTGATTGTGTTATACAGACTTTTTAATGAGAAGTATGCATCTACAAGACCATGTTTTGATGATCTAATGCTCTGGGGAGATCTGAAGATTATGTTTGATCCAGATAGTGATGATGAAGTCTGGAAAAATCATCTACATCAAGAGTTGATAGAATGGAAACTTTATGATTCTTGTGGAGTTCACTCTTTGATGTTGGAAGAAGTAACCATTCATATGCTAGTTGAGAAGAAGTATCCACTTCCATAGGATACCCTTTTAAGAATGCTTCGATGGAAACTTCATGTGAATAATGATGTCACTGAGATGGCATATGTGCTTTTAAGGTTTATCAAGTCTCAACTTCATCAGTAAAGATAATGTGTTTGGAAGTATCCTCAGCAAAAAAAGACTAGAAGATTTGATTCAGAAGAAACTTGATGATTTGGAGGTAAATCAAAAGTTTAAGGAAGGATTGTTGGGATTCAGAACTTCTATACTTAGTACTGTTAATGTAATAGTTAGTACTGCTAGTACAAAATGTTAGTACTGTCAGTTTATTTGTACTGTTAGTTATATAGTTAGTACTGCTTAAGTGATATGCATGAGTTATATTAGGAATAGATATGCATGATCATTTGACGCGTTTTGTAAGCTCATTAGGGTTTCCTTAGTGTATAAAAGGAACCCTACTGCATAGTTAGAGATATCAAGTTTTTCATATATCATAGTTAGTTATTCTGTAACCTAGGCAGAATATTAGTGATATATATAATCAAAGTTTTTAGTATTCAGTGTTCTTCCTTGTATTACAAGTTAATTCTACATAACTTGTAGAATTCATAATCATTGTTTCCATTATAGTTAGATTGGTTCTATCCAAATTAACTAAGCTTTAAAGATCTGTCCATTGGGACTTCCCAGGTCGCATGTACAAGCACATAAACAAGTATGAGGTGATAAACATAATTAAACAATAACGATAAATTAAGCAAGTCAGATTAAAACAAACCAAACATTATAATCTTCATTAACATGGCTAATACCTGAGGGTATTAGCCCACAATCATTGTAATTTTACAAGCGTGATCAAACAATGAAAATTGAATGATTAAGAAAGTAAGAATTACACGATGTCTTCTATGGAATTATGATTGGTGCTTGACCTTGGCTGCTTCTAATATTTTAGAAAATTCGTCTTCAGTGAGTATGGTATAGAGAATGTAATTTTTGCACACTGAAACTTATTTTTGAGTCTAGTATTTATAGTGTTTGAAAAACGCATCGATACACCATATGTAGAGAGGTGAATACGACGTATAGGTTTAATTTCCCTGGAGTTCGCGATAAGATCAAATCAATCAAGGTTAATTGCCCTTAATCATATTAATTGCATATCTTTGACTGATGACCAGCTGTGCATACGGGGTATAGGTGAGCGTTGATACACCAAATTGGGAATTGATCTTTTATGCGTATTCTTGTGATGAGCTGGCGCTGATACGCCGTATTTTCTTTGCTGGATACGGCGTATGGTAGCTGATAACTGTTTTCTTCAAATGTCTTTGGTTCAGCTCCAGAATTGTGCCTTTTAGCTTCGTCTTCACTAGTTACTCCAAAATTACTGCAATCATAAACTTTAAGCAATTAAGTACCAATATCTTGTAATAATTATATAAAAGTGGGTACAACGTATGGGATAAATAATGGTAAAATGTGATGTTATTTGATGATATCAAATATCCCCCCACTTGAATCCTACTTGTCCTCAAGTAGACTTTAGAATGGTTTTTGAAAATGTATCCCAACCGAGGTTTAGGATTTTTCTGTTAAGCAATTTTTTCGTTCTAACCACCTGTACAAAACCAAGCACCTCACGAAATATGAAATGAAAACACTCAGATCACTCAACTAATCTAGGGTGTAACATTTTAGTCGTACACTCATTTGCTCGGCCGTGATTTCGTATCATAGGCTTGGCAAGGATACATACCACTACCTCTAGAGCTAAGGAGTAACAAGTCAAAAGGTAAATTGGGTTAGAAAGGCTTAGGTTTGATCATTCAATCAGTCTTTCACCATAAGTACCACACAAACAAGGCAACTGTATCATATATACATGGCCGTAACGACATAATAGACATATACAATTCGAACACATCCTCGTTCATGTTTAACTAGTGGTTAGGGTGAAGAACGATATAGGGTATTGGACCTTCTAGTTTTCACCAAAATCATCGTCTAACAAGGCAGCTGAGACACACATACATGGTTGTAACGACGGAATAAACATGCATGCCCGTACACATCCTCGTTAGAGTAGATCTTAAGGCTAGTTCCTAGGAAAGAGAAGTAAATGGTTGTTAAATAAAATATACAAAACAAATAGACTAAAGCCACTTTTTACAATATTCTACATCGTTGATTTTTTTGTACGTATCAACGAATAATCGATCCTTTTAAATAATTTCTTTGGTATAAGCTCAATGAACCGACTATCTTTCTTTCAGCTATTTTTTTGCAATAATACATCATAAATCTTGGTGTATTTTCATCGTCTTCACTTTCATCATTTGCCCGGCTAATTTTTCCTTTGAAATTTTCTTCTTCGGACATAATACATAATCACGAAAGTAGCAAAATTACACGAGCTACAAATATTCCCATTGCATTATGCAATTTTCCCGACCATTACAGAGATAGAGAAATTTCACTTTGACGCTGGAACTACAAAACTTAAAACAAAATCAACTAGTAACATTGATTAAAATAGGCTTTAATCTACACGGTAGGCTAAGGCGTAAAGGTGAAACGAAACAATTTTAATTGGTGTGGAAAAAGAAAGGAATGGCTCAGCAGGTTATTCTAGGGGATCATACTCTAAAAGTGAGAGTAAGCAAAGGGTTACACGGGGGTTAACTAACCAGTATAGTTAGTTAATATAACAACATGTAGGCTTTTTGTTTTAATCCTAGAAATCTACCAGTTAAGCATGTTACTCCATCTAAATCCATAGCACTCATCATTGAGGTCTCGAGTGATATACCAGGCCAAGTTCTAAAGTCTACTATATCACCGGCACACTTATATTTTTGTGGAATTTTTAGTAAGCAATTGGAAACGGATAGGCTTAATTCTCACAAATAGGCATTAAGAGTTATAGTGCGTTAGGTAATGTAACTAGTAATTTTTTTACAAAAAGTATGCTAATTTTTTTAAATTTGATCCATTTTTAGGCATGTTAGAATTTTATTTGTAAAAATAAGAGCAAGTACGTTCTAATTCTCCATCCCTCCACTTAAATCATACAACGTCCTCGTTGTATAGGTAGAACAATTAAATATATGGGAAACATAATTAGAACGAGGAAACTCCCCTGATAGTTTGCTCTGGATGGTTCTCCAGTTCAACACTTGACATTTTTTAGAGTATACCTTTAAGTTGAATTTCGTTTGCAGCAAGGTCCTGCATGAAAGTTTAGAATACGTTCGTGCAATTCGTACTTCTACTATCCTACAATACAGGCAAACAATTAAACACACAACTGCGCAGTTTACAATACGCCATATCCCAAACTCTAGGATACTCCGTATGTAATAAATTAGGCAAACCAAAACTCATAAAATGCACCTCCTTGTCTAATTTTGAATTCTAAATAGAAACGTATATCTGTTCCAAAAATAACGCTGTAGACTTTAAAAAGCAGATGATATATCAATCCCTACGAACCTGGACATGATTTATGAGCAACTATTATAGCATAAAACTGACAGACCTATTCAAGAAACAATAAAAACACATGATCACACCACACACAATCTCAATGACAATCAAAGAAGATGTTTCACTTGGATTAAACACAGAAACACACATCTGGCAGTATCATCAACGATGGGAGGTATATTTTCTAATAACATTTTATGGCTTCATTACCAGCGATTTCTAATTTAACACCACCACCATACGATGATTGAAATTAAGGTTATAAAGATACAATGGATCTACAATCTTTAGCCAGGTATGTTTGATTTTAAATTTGATTGAATTTTATTTATAACTAAATCTACAATCTCTTTATGTTAATCTTTTTAGTTTTTTAGTTTTTAGATTTTGAACTGACTGAATGAATTATGACAGCCGATCATTTTGGTGTATGATGAATTACGGATTTACAACCAGGTTTGTAAACTCATTATATTTAATTTATTTGATTGGGTCTTTATTGGTTAGTATTTAAATATATAGCGTTTGCTTAAAAAATAAGAACAACCCTACGGTGGCTACTGGTAGAGAGACTTTCAAACAAAACCCATGTCTATTTTTTGGTAATCCTAAGTTACTGAATAAAATATCTTGAAGATGGACCAGAATTGATAGTAATACAAGTGTATGAACACCAATTGTTTGATGGAATGCCTAAAAAGTTACAATTGAAAAAACTCTTCATTTGATTTTAACTTAAAAATTTTAATTAAAAAAATAACATTTCATTCCATCCTATTGTTTGTTATTTTGCTGTTACTGCAGGATTTAAACAGTTTTGATTTAGTTTGAGATCTAAAGCAAAGTTAGAAGAGCACAACATGATCATGGAACGTGTGGTATGTGTTCTGTTTTCTCCATAACCGAATAACAAGTTTACAAAGATGTTTATTAAATATTAAGTACTCATTTTGGTGGTTTTTTCTAGGAAAAATCGATTACAAAAATACTTGCAGAAAAGGAACAAGCTAAGAGATGTGTAACTATTCTTAGTTAAAATGACTTGATGTAGAAAAATCATCATTGGACTCCATGTATGTGACCTTATGGACATCTCCACATCTTCCCTTGCATAGGAGAAAGAATGATGGAAGATCATTTTGGCAATTCGTTGCAGGTACGCTCATTCTATATTACTTCTTTAAATCTATTGCAGGTACGCTCATTCTATATCACTTCTTTAAATCATCAGCATGACATATGAACATGCAAAACACGATAAATGTGTCCACATTGTTCTTAGTAAGATACAATTATAGGGATAATGTATACATTGGCCACTCAAGTATTAAAAATGTGCTCACCCTTCCTGATGTTATTTCGAGCAAACCCTAACCACAGACCATGTGTGTATTTTTATAGTTATTATAGTATTTATATCTGCTTTTACCATTTTCTTCAGCCATAAATCAGGAGCAACATGTCAAGGAGCTTGGAAACTGGATAAGAAAAGAATATGAAATCAATGAAAAATGGTGGGACTCAAATTGCGCTGATATTGCTGCTGCCGGTCTTGGTAAGTATTACTAAAGTTACTTCTAGACTATTCAACCATCGAATCGTTAAAAGATTCCGAACCCTTTAAAACAACACTTACTATTATAGTCATGTGCTTGATTTTGTTTTTGTATGTTGAAGTTCATGATTTCATGCGTGATGGAAGTCTACAACTTCAAGCAAGGAGTCTAAAATATAGAAAGTTTTGACTTGCGTTACTATAACTATTGGTTTAATATCAGTGGTTAGTCTAACATTAATAATATTGTAGTAGATGTCAAATGTCAAAATGGATCAATTTGGTTAGGTTGCTGAAACACTTTTTTCTAGATTTTTTAATAAATTACGTGTTCGATGTAATTGCAAAAAAACTATACTTTGCTCAATTTGTGTTTTTTCATCCTTTTCTACGTCACTGATCACTGGATTCTTTCTATTTTTCAAGCAAATATCATATATGACACAACGACTACGCGTGTGGGGATCAATCAGTGTTGAAACTCAAGGTGAATAACATTCCTTTTCTTTTTTCCTATCACATTTTATTGATGTTAGCATATTTTTTTGGATTAAGTTTTTTTCTATATTTTTCTTCATGCATTGTGTTTATGTATTTGGAATCCAGTTTCCTTGGGCAGATTATTATGGGAGACAAGGAATAAAAGTTGTCTTCTGACCTTCTCCAATAGGAAGCTTGGGATGGTATAAAAATGAATTCCCTATTGTATTATAACCTTTTTTTTAAATAACATCTTTATAATTAGTTGCTCTTCTATGAAAAAGTGCAGGGTTCCATGAAGTTATGCAATGGAATTATTCCTAAAGTTATGCAAACGATATTTAGAGACGTTGAGGAGAGAGACAAAAGGGAATACCAATTACTTAATCAGAGTGTCATTTATTTCCGTAGTTTAAATTTAGATAAATTTTACATCTACCAGCTTATTGGTAAATTTGTGTTTGCTAAGATAATGTATATTCGTGTTTCAGATATTTAAGGAGGACGTATTTGATATAGAAAGGGCCGTCTCGGGGGCCTATTCAGATAAGGGAAACAACTAACGGTGGGATCTTGATTGCTAGTGTAACAGAAGCTAAAGTCACTTCACAAGAAGAGATGTTGTTTCTATTGTGTGGTTCTGTGTGTACGACGACTGGAAGCACAAATATAAATAGTCAGTCAAGGTCTGTTATATATTCGTATTAGCTTCTGTGTTACTTTTATATGTAGTGTTAACTTTGTGTAAATGTGAGTTATATGTTTCGGTTGATCACATGCCATATTTACTATTTCTATGGACCAAAAAATGGATTGCTAGAGTAACAAGTGGAGGAAGTCATGATCATGGTGGAGAAATATTGCGAACAAAAATGCAGCTGATGGGATGCACTTAAGAGAAGGTAGATAATGTTAAACATATTTTGCATAGAACATTGTATCGTTTTATTACCTTTTAAAATATAATGTGTTCATTTAGTATGAAATTGAATACTGAAAGGAATAGTTTTTCACCTTTCAATTACAATACATTATTCCCAATTCTTATTTGCAGGGTACGAAATTTACATGTACAATAATTTTCAAAGACATTGATGGAACCAAAGGATGATTTTACAGTTCTTGTGGCCAGTGTCGCAAGAACAGTTATACGAGTGGAGATGCATTCGAGTGTGAATACCTTCAGCCTGTGATATAACCCAAATATATGAAAGTCCAGCTATTTATTTTTTGCTTTATTTTACATATGGATATCGTAATGTGTTACAATCTTGAATTTGAAAACTGAGAAATTAAGAAATACCCTGTCGTGCTTTTGTTATATTTATAGAGCTTTAGTTTAGGTTTTAGCGATTTAGATAGCTTAATAGCTTAGTGGATGATGTATAATTGTTTTTTTATCTAAAATCCATAAGCTTTTCATATAAACCTAACCACACACCCCCTTAGATTTTTGCATAAGTTGATAAGCAAATCCAGAGACTCTTGGTTTAACAGAATTTTGTTGTCATGTGCAGTAACGTAAACAAAAATCAATGGGGTGATCTTTTACCTATATTTAACAATTTGTTTTTGCTTTTCTACGCAGGAGAATACGTGCAGCCGTTATGGCTAATGCGACTTCACAGCTTCAAGCCAATTGTAGACATTGATAACAATCAGGAGGTGTGTACTTTGGTTTCTAGATCATTACGAATTACTTCCTCCGTCTCACTTTTATTGTCCTCATTTGACTTTTTGAAGTCAAACTTTTTCAACTTTGATCTTTAATATTTTTGTTTGTGTTATAATACTTTATGAAAATTATACCAATAAAAATATATTTAAAAAATCAATCCATTCATATATTTTGTATCAAGTATTATATAACACAAACAAAAATATTAAAGATCAAAGTTGCAAAAGAAAGACTTTAAAAAGTCAAATGAGGACAATAAAAGTGAGACGGAGGGAGTACTATATATCTATTCAAGTTCTAATGTTGTGTTGGGCCGGATTTGGGAACCTTTTTATGGAAATGCTACAAGCCCCACCCATAAATTGATTTATAGCTTATAATCTCATATCATGATTTGAATGTTATAACCGCGGCTGTTGCTACACATTTTTTTCATAATATTTCTTAATTCCTTCTTTCTTTGCTGGATGAACAGTTTTCAAGGTATAAACGGAGTGTTGTAAGGGACCACCACATTCAATAACACCACCACCTGAACAACAGATGTAATGCAGAAAGCCGAGGTATTCATTTTTGTTCCCCTGTTCAATGCGTATATTTCAAATAAAAAATAAGTTTTCTCAGGATATTAGAGAAAAATTCTAAACAAATATGTAGTGTTAGAATCATTCATGTATTGGGCAGATTAAGTAAGGCATCTCAAGGTATTTCTTATGACCAAAATGGTTTAGTACCACATATGTTTTTCACAAGTTATTCGATATGTATCCGAGATTAAAACTAATGGTTTGACAGTGGACCGTATGTAAAATTGTTTTTGTTTTATGTATCTGACTGCATGTAAGCATACGACGGTTTACCGAATGAGAATTTAGTAGTTGGTTAGATGTGAGAAACGTTGTGGCCTTTTACCATACGCAGTTCTTTGAATCTTGTGGTTTTATGACGCGTGGGTGTGCAGGATTGAGTGGGTGTTGGTTTAGCATTTGTTGTTGCCTAATTACCATTTAACATAAGGAAACCTTGCGCATTTCATCTTGGAGGATTGTTTCTGGTCAGGTTGGACAGAAAGCACATGCCGAAGCGATATGTTGTATGGTCCACCAAATAGTGTCTTATTTCTTAACGCACTCAAAATGGATCTATAAGGGTTACAATTCTCTATGTCGCCTTTCTGCTTGACCCGCTCACCTTTTAACCTGGCTTTCCTTTTCAGCTCATTTAACTAAGTTTTCTGAATTGAATATTAATGAGTAAATGGGTCTATACGATCTCTTTTTTGTAGGGTTGACGAAGGTTTCCCATGTTCTTTATTCTTTTGAAAATGGGTCCTTCTTTTGTTTAACTTTTTTTGAAACTTGCAGGTTTATGCTTCCAAGTTCCAATAATTGGGTGCTCTTAGAACTTGATGCCTATCTTGGCTAAAGATGGTTAAGAAAGAGAACAACTGAATTTAATTGCAGGTCCCACTCTACCAGAACCAAATAGGAGAAATAGAATTAGTAAATACAACTCTAATAAGATTTAGAGATGATGCCTCAGTGATCCAGTTATCGTTTGAAGTTGCGGAAATTAGTTAATCAAAGCATGCTACTCTACCAGAGAAAGTTAGATGGCTATATTTGTATTTTTTTAGAACAGAGATGGCTACATTTGGATTACCATGGAAGAAAACATTGTCAGTAACATTTCAACACATTTTTATTTAATTTTCAATTTGGTGTTGTATGAAATGCTAAGTGATCTAATTTGGATGACTTTTGAGCTTGAGGTTTAGTAAAATATTAATTCAACTAAACTCGGACATGTAAACTGTTATCTTGACAACCAAAGAAACACATAGACAAACAAAAATAGCGTCTTTCCTTTGCCTTATAAAGCGTCAACATCAAATTGGTCTCACAGTAACACGCAAGCACATTCCCACTTGTTTGAATGAAATGACATGACTGGTTTGTCTTTGAGTTATTTAATCATGATAGCCTTTAAACAAATTACTTAGTTCACCGTATATATTTTAGTTGAGTTCAAAATTCACTAATTATGACTTTATACCTTTGGGATACTTGCTGAAAGAGTTATTGTGCTATTGTTCTTCATATGTTCATTGTGTACCTCACTTAAGGAAAAAACTTTGAAAAAATTTAAATGTTATTGTGCTATTGTTCTTCATATGATCATTGTGTACCTCACTTAAGGAACAAACTTTGGAAAAATTCAAATGTCTTCAAGATTTTTAGGTTGTGTCGCAAACAAACTATGGACAGTGGGAGCCAAAAAGATTAAGTTTTGCATGTCTAAATGTGGTGTTTATATGTATTATTTTACCCATTATTAAAAAATTTAGTATAATCTTACTAACAATCGATAAACTAAAACAAAGTCTATCGAATGAGCATTCATTTCTATTCGTTTCTTTTTTTATTATTGATTCACCTTTGCTTAATTTTTTGTAAACGATATTCACAAAATAAGCCCGCTAGTCAGAGGCCGGTTTTCTCTCATGTGCAGCTATATGTCACTGTCTCAAGGATCAAGAGCATGAAGGGTTTGAAGATTATAAGGATGGTAAATACACAAATTCAACGACAAACATTGTGTATAGAGAAACTTTATTTCGCATTTGAACTAAAAGCATATACTTTGTAATAGCGCATACTTTATTAAGTTATATTTCCTCATATCAAATTTTCGTAATTGATTAACTGTTACTTTATATATCCTTGGATACTCACAAGGCAAGCCCAGCCATCGGGCGGGATTTGCAACTAGTTAGTTAATATAACAACATGTAGGCTTTTTGGTTTAATCCTAGAAATCTACCAGTTAAGCATGTTACTCCATCTAAATCCATAGTACTCATCATTGAGGTCTCGGGTGATATACCAGGCCAAGTTCTAAAGTCTACTATATCACCAGCACACTCATATTTTTGTAGAATTTTTAGTAAGCAATTGGAAACGGATAGGCTTAATTCTCATAAATAGGCATTAAGGGTTATAGTGCGCTAGGTAATGTAACTAGTAATTTTTCACAAAAAGTATGCTAATTTTTTATTTAATTTGATCCATTTTTAGGCATGTTAGCATTTTATTTGTAAAAATAAGGACAAGTACGTTCTAATTCTCCATCCCCCACTTAAATTATACAACGTCCTCGTTGTATAGGTAGAACAATTAAATATATGGGAAATAGAATTAGAACGAGGAAACTTCCCTGATAGTTTGTTCCGGATGGTTCTCCAGTTCAACACTTGACATTTTTTAGAGTATACCATTAAGTCGAATTTCGTTTGCAGCAAGGTCCTACATGAAAGTTTAGAAGACGTTCGTGCAATTTGTACTTCCGCTATCCTACAATACAGGCAAACAATTAATGACACAACTGTACAAGTTACAATACGCCATATCCTAAAACCTAGGACACGCCGTATGTAATCCTGTAAAAAAAAATTTAAATACTGGAATTCAAAAATTATTGATAACGTCTGGACATACATAGGCCGTATCCTAAGGGATTAGATACGCCGTATGTGATGTCTCGAAAGACAGACTCAACACTTAATTTAAAACAATTATATGCGACAAATAATTTAAAAACAACCGGG
>BQNB010196778.1:0-11263 GCA_026074375.1 Tanacetum coccineum | reverse complement strand
CACTTAATGAATTGTTTCGTTTTCATTTATAAACTATTTCGCTGTCAATTTATGAACTATGTCGTCATCATCTTATGAACTACTTCATGTCTTTTATAAACAATTACGTTGTCACTTTATAAATTATTGGGTTGTCAACTTGTAAACCATTTGTTACCATTACATTATAAACCGTTACGTAACTTTCTCGTAAACTATTTTGTTATCACCTCATAAAACTTTTCCTGTTATCTTACAAAATACCTTGTGTCGTTATATAAACTACCTTGTTTTCATTACCACGAACTATTTTGCTACCTTATAAACTATATCGTTATACCGTATAAGGATTTTTTTTAACATAACATTAGTTTGACGAAATGAGCATTTTATCGTTAGTTCCTAAATTATGCATAGCCTGGTCACCTATGTATAATTCAGGAAGGACCATGCTATGCTGGGAGTAGTCACCATAAAATTTTGTCAAATTACCTTTATGTTCCATCTCTATTTTTTTTCTTTTTTTTCTTCCTCTACATTGTCAATGAGATTATATTGTACTTGTGTTTTATTAATATTTTGCATGCGTATTCATGAGTCGCGTCAGTCAGTATTCGCATCTGTAAGCGTCATAACTAAGTAGTTTTTCTTTAAACTTAGCATGTGGAAACACCACAACCTTAGCCGAGAGACTAAATCATGCTTCTTGTAGTTATGGAAATTACGGATTGAAAGGTTCTAGAATGTAATGAACATATCACTCTAATTGGATTATAACCAATAGAACTAGAAGATTTTCTTTAATATACTTACCTTTTAGTGAGATAGAATCACGTGAATTATGAGATCCTCGTACCGACAAAACCTTTGATGGATCCTTCAGGATGTACAAGGACTACCCAAAATTTACAAGCTAACCGTTACCCGTTACCTAGTATAGACGATCTTTTTGATCAAATGCGAGGATGTAGCGTCTACTTGAAAATCGACCTAAGGACTAGCTACCATCAACTGAAAGTTCATGAGAAGAACAACTTGACACACGACCTAAAGATTTGGGAACACTACCGATATGACATGAGTATGAACTCGAACCCGATAATTACCGGAATCCGTTAAAAAGATCTAGAAACGCGATCGTGTCTTACCATTCAGCAGAACCTTAAGACATCACTTGAACTACCTTATCTCATTCTTAAAATTTTTACTCTTGCTGTTACAAAACCTTGCGATCATGAATTATTTGTGGAGCTAACCGACTTATGTGCTTTTGAGCTAATGGATTTGATTTATCCTCGAACTAACGACTGAGTATGATATTTTGTCAAGTATCACCTGAGCTCTTCTGTGAGCTCCTCCCATTTGTTGACCTTTATTTTGGGGATATTGTTTCTTGAAATGTCCACTCTTCGCATTTCGTCACCGTTTGTTATAGTTATTGTTACTGTGTATTCTTATACTTTTGATTCACGACTCCATATGTTTGTACTATGATTTTCAAATTTATTAAAATAAATAAATATTTATTGCTCTTTTTGCTTTTGTGATTATTAGTCATTAGGGTGCGTTTGGATTCGTGGAAAATCTGCCCATATAGGGTGTTTGGATACGAGTTTAACAACCTTTAGGGGAATAAAGAACATGAGAGACGAGAGAAGATATATTACTGCTTTCTACTCGCATTGGACACATAAAGTCCATGTGCTAAGAAGTTGTAACCGTCACGCGCGGACTCGGGGTAGTCTTAGTATGAAAAGACTTTCTTTTTGCTTTCCCCAACTCACAAGAAGAACACAGATGATCTTTGACGAATTTCAGCTTTGGAAGGCCATTCACAATATTATTCTTTGAAAGCAAGTTGATGGTGTCGAAGTTTAAATGAGATAGACGACGATGCCATAACCATGCTTGAGACGATGTTGCTTTAGCCATTAAGCAAATTGGATTGGGAGTTGTTGAGTCTTGCAGAGAAATGGAATACAAATCTGTGCCACGAGAACCTTTGAGAAGATCATTTCCCTTCAAATCACGGATGTAACAGGTAGACTTCCGAAAAGCAACTTCCAAATCCGCATCACATAATTGACCAACCGAGAATAAATTATGATTAAGCCCTTCAACGTAATAAACCCGTTTGATGGTAATAGTTCCTTGAAACAGATCTCCATAGCCAAGAATTGGTGCAATTTGATCATTTCCAAACTTCACCGTTCTTAGAAATTTCTCCACAAAAATTAGTTAGAAGTTTGAGATTTCCGGTCATGTGCTTTGAGCACCCATAGTCGACGATGAATAGAATGATCTCTACGAGCTGCAAAAGAATTAGAAGACAATGGAGTATTGGACACAGTGGAACACCTAGGAGTCTTATGTTCCAAAATATTAGCAGTTCTAGATGCATTTCCTAGAGGCATACTAATGTTTGGGTTAACATTTCCTTTTTGAGACTTAGGTTTCCAATTATATCCGGGTGGAGTATACTTAGGATACCACCAACTGCATGTCTTACTAACTTGCTCATATAACTTCCTAGTTATGTTTCTAGATTTCTTGACAGTGGAGTCTGTTGCAACGGTTTTCTTACTGGATGTTGCAACAGATTGGTTCACATTCTGCTTGGGTTCTCTAGTACTAATAGGCACAGCCATTGGTTGTCTAGTCCTAGAATTCACGCCATTGATATAATGTAGAACACACAAATCATGATTGTCATTCAGCACACACTTTCCACAAGTAACACAGACAAAGTTAACATTCGAGGTCTTAGCATTCAAACTGTCATTACACGCAGTTACAGACGTTTTATTATTTGAAAACTTAAACTTCCTACGGTGGTCTTCTACTTCTTGCTTCTTCCCTTGACTATTGTTAGACATGACTCTATCTTCCAGATGATTGCTCTTAAGCTGTGGTCTGCTAACACTAGTACTAGTATTGGAATTACTCATGTAGAGAAAAGACACACGTTTGTTAGGTTTGCCTATGTCTTGATGCAACTGAGGTGTTCTAGTATGATTGGGATTCTTGTGTGCACTTTATACATTCCTGTGCAATCACATTTGTGTTCTGACAATTGGGCAAATTATTCTTGAGCGCAAAATTCTGTGCAGTGACTGGTTTTGAAAATCCATTTTAGACACATTTTGTGTGGTAACTGGCTCTTTGACTTTGAGAAATCTTTCTTTGCAAGAGAATCTGAAAAAAATAGCTGGTTTACCTAAAATGGATTGTCTTTGACTTTTAAAAGCATTCGGTTGTCGAATAACCGATGATTTTTCAAACTTAGTTTCCACAGATTTTCCTTTCATCTTTTCTATGAGTTTTTTCAACTCACTTATTGCAATTCCTTTGTCTTGTAATTGAGCTTTCAAGTCTTGAATTTTAAAATATGTCACGTTCTTTCAGAAATACGGTTTTGATTGATTTTATTTAGAATGATTTGTCATTTTTTTTATTTTCTTTACACTGGTTGTAAATCAAGTTCATGATTAATCGCATGTTTTCTGAAGTTGATTCAAAACTCTTTGACCTATTTTTCTACTCTTTGAAGATCTTTTTCAAGACATTCACACTTTTTCCAAGGTTTCTCGTAATCTCATTGGCAAATCATGTGCAATTTCATCTAAGGGTAGGCGGGGGTGTGGGAGGCGCCGTTGTATAATTCAAAGTATCGCTATCATGTGCTCAGCATTAGTAATATTCCCTTGAAAGACGGTTTCTTCGATTTCATTTCAAAACTGTGTTTTTGAGTTTCCATTTGGAGACTTAGTATTATCTACCTACCATCTTCAAGAGAATTAACATATTTAAATCAGAAACCATTTCCTCTTTCAAACACAAGTGTAATCCTTTCTAAATCCATATTGTTTTTACTAATTTGCGGGGCCAAATTTTCATGTCTATTGTGTTTTGTAATGAAAGGATGATGTTACCAAAATATGTTCTTTTGGCGATTGTTTTGTTTTGCAACGTTCAACTCCATTCAAAATCGTGCCAAATCACACTTTTTAATCTTGAAAGTTCTTTAGTGCTTTGACACTTTTTTTATTCCCAAGGAATGGATCATCCTATTTCGTTTTTTTCTCTAACAAAGTGGTTGTTTACGAAAAGACTCTTTGGAAATTTCTGTATTCGTAGTTGTATTTGACTCATCGTTGACGTTTTTGGAAAATTGTGTTGCACAGCCGACTTTTCCCGTTGTGGAACGAACCAATCATAAAGATTATTCAACTGAGCATAATCAAACGGTCTGATTAGATCGCTTAATTTTGATCGACGTTCTTTGTCATGGACGTATCATTTCGTCTGATCAGGGGTTAACATTAAAGCAAGATTATCATTATAGCAACCTATATCATATAGACGAGGATTCGCTCTTTGAGATTTTTTGAGGAACTCAGGTTTTGCAAAACTCGTTTTACAATTACGATTAAGTATATTCCAGTGTCTTTGAACAGATTGGGACGGTTTTATATACAATATCATTCAAAACCTTGACTTTGTTTTTCTAAAGCAATGACTTTATCAAGTTTCCTTGTTCTCACGAGTTTTGTAAGCTTTATCTGAGCCTCTTTTTGTTTTTTTTACTTGTGGACATTATGGAGAACGATGGTTTCTTGATGTGCACAATATACTCCTTTTTCATATCCGAAATCGTTTGATTTAAATCATTTATTTGTTGATGTATATGCATTAGATGATTTTGCAAAATCGAGTTTGTATGACATTAAATCCATTTAGATTTTGCACAATCATAGTTCCACCGTGACGCATAATTTCACTATTCCATATACTTATCAAGTTCCGCTTGGAACTTCTTTAAGGTCTTTGTACATCAACTGATTAGTTCTCTGGACTGTTCATTGTTTGCTTCTTTGAAAATGGTTATTTGATGATTCTAAAATTTTATAATTTAGTTTTGAAATCATCAATTTCACTTTCAATTTACAACTAACTCCTTGTTGATGATTCCAAAAATTTATTTCGGTTTTTGCTGTCATCGATTTCACATTTTAGTTTCTGAATTAAGAAGCAAGGCAAAATCACGTTCTTGATCAAGGATAATAAGTTTCATCTAGTATCTGAGCTCTATCATAACATATATCCGATGAATCAATAGTGATTTTTGTGTCACCTTGTTCCGCCAGATATATGTGATTACTAGATACAGGTTGCTTAGGATGTTCATTTTCCATGGCAAACACATTATAGTTGTCATTATTGTTTTGTACCTTATGCATTTGTGCTCATCTCAAGATTGATAAGAAGTGTCAAATGAATCTGGAGTAACTCTTGAAGTTGTGCCAATGGACATATAATGTGCTTACCAATTCCTGTTCTTCGGGATATCTTCATCGTCAGTATCATCCTTCTAATCAGCTTGTTTTTGCATTCAACTGATCCCAGCTTCCTTTGTTTACACAATAACATATATTTCCTTGTGTAAAGCTGAATCCTTTACTCGTTTTGGTTTCTGAAATTCCCTTGGACCACCATGCCCATATCCTTGCAGTTGTAACACTGAATCCCAGACTTTTGCACGACCGGAGTACCTACATTTTCCCTAGCCCCAGCAACATTAATTGCCCTCTGATTATCATACCCAGTTCCTTTGTTAGTTCTTGGAGAATTATCTTGATTAGCTCGACTGGTGTTTGATGAAGTTCGAAGGTTGTTGTTGGTAGGTTTGTAGATTTTCTTGAACGAGAGAGAAATTAAAGCCATGAGTTTGTCAATCTCCTTTTCCTTTGACATTTCTCTTCTTCAGTAACGTAAGCAGGTTCTGGTCATAAGTAGGATAGAAGGTGTAAAAAATTCGCTTTCCTCTGTTTCTGGTAGACTGTTGCGGTTTGGTGGGGAATATGAGTGTTTTGAGTAGGATGGTTTGGAGGATGGTAAACCTGGTTGTTGTGAGCAATACATGTGCAAGTGGGTTAGCAGTACGTGATAGTCTTTCACGTTCGTTTCTCATTGACTTCTTTCTTGTGTTGCTTCAGGAATGTCATAAAGCTCTTTGTGATAGGAGACAGATCTTCAGCTCTTTGACTCTGCTTAACAAGTGTCACAAGACCTTTGCCATTCTGGGTTGTATGTTGAAGTAAGAACTGGTCATTGACATGTTGATTAGTAACATTACACTGATTTCGGGACAAGCTCATTCATCATCTTGTAGAACCTTGAGTAATACGATTCAAGTGATTCACCATCTCGTGATGTGAATTTTCCAAACTCCCAATATAAATTGGTTTCAAGATCTTGAAATAATGGATTACCTTGTTTCAACTCTTTCAATGGCTTTTCCAAACATTTCACATGCATTCGGACAAAGCAGCAACTGTGGAGTAGATATCGTTATCTATCCCTGTCAGAATGAACTGAACGGCTCTTCAGCTTCAGCATTCATTTGAATCTGTATGTCTTGTGAAAACATTCTTATAGTTTCGACATTTACCTCTCTATCGTTGTATTCAGAACTTCCTTCAGCAACTGGACTGTTTTCTCAGCCCATTGATATATGTATGGAGGATTTTGGAGACTATAGTGGATGAGTTCACGGTTAGGTTTGGTGTCAATGTATCTCTTGATTTTGGATTTCCACTGAACGTAATTACCCGGTGCTAACATTGGTGGACGATCTTTGCTACCCGCTTCCATGATAGCATTATGAAGAGCATTCGTTGATTGAGTTAGCAAATTGGGTATTTGGAATTGACATTTTGATGAACGTTGTGAATGGATGTCGTGGTCTTAAGTAGGTATAGTGTTTGTTGTTGTTTGTGGATTGAAATACAATTATCGTTCACTGGGATTTTACAATTCTAGGATTTAAACCGAGAGAAGAATCGTATTCTTTCAAGGATATTTTTACAAAATCAAGAAAAAAAAACGTGAACTGATTTGATTTAGAAATCAGCGAAAATTCCATAAAAAACTGAAAAAAATGTCAATAAATCATGGAAGGAAAACGAATGTTTGTTGGTACGGGCACTTCGAAAAATCCTTAAACCAGTTCTAAGGGTGGTCTACAGCGTGATCCGTTTCTCGTTTTTTTCTTCGATTTGAGAGGTCAACACCAGGCCTAAAACGGACTTACGGATTCAAAAGTTATGGATGGTTTTACGGAAAAACCCTTTTCGATCACACAAGGTTTTCTAAAAAAATTCGTATCGGTTGGCTAGGTGCGATCGATTCTAGTTCAATGTCGTAGTTCGATTTCCTAGTTCGATTCAAATTCACGCTCGTTCGAACCCAAATGCTAAAGGACACTTGTTCGATCTTCGCTAGTTAGAAGCCTCAACTCGTGCGATCCAATAGCAGTTCACTCGGTACGATCCAATCGAAAGTGCTCTCGTACGATCTTGAGTTTTGTCACTCGTTCGTATCAAACAAAAATGAAAACTCGTTCGAGCAAACAAAAGAATTTGCTAGTTCGATGGTCCCTTTGGTTCGTATCAGCGAGAATGTCACTAGTTCGATGGTCCTAGTTCGATCAATGAGAATGTCACTAGTTCGATAGTCCTAGTTCGATCAACGAGAATGTCACTAGTTCGATAGTCCTAGTTCGATCGGTTATAGCAAGTTCGAACCAAACTAAAGGCGCTCGTTCGATTGTGCTTGTTCGATCCAAACTCACCACTCGTTCGATTGAAATAACGAACACTCGTTCGATCCAAGTACAAAAACACTCGTTCGATCCACGCTAGATCGATCCTCCTAGTTCGATCCTTTAAGTGAGATCTTGTTCGATGGACTCGTTCGATGGGCTAAGTTTTCCCTCGTTCGATTGTTACTCGTTCTTTTCGTCCTTGCGTTTTGCTTAGCCACGCACGAAGTAACCACGATTACAATACAATGACAAACACTAAATCGAACCAAATTGAGGTAACCAAATCGAACCACTTTAGCTAAAAAAAAACTAAACCACGAAACGAACAAAAAAAATACCAACACGAAGCAACCACTAAAACTAACAAAAACTAAACCCACCCGTGGCGAATGATACCAAATGTTATCCCAAAAGCTTAATCCATTTCACAATAATAAGCTATACCAATAAGCAAAATAAAGATAGAAAAGAGATAAGGAAAGTGAAAGATTATTAGAGAGAAATAAAGAGGTGGAAGATTACACACACACACAAATTATGAAATGGTAACCAACACCCTCTCCATGTGTGGAGAGGGTTCTATTTATACCCTTGAGCCATGAGTGGCTTATGGGCTTTCTAACTTGGGCCGGGCTTGGCTATTCTTGGGCTTTGAGCCCGAAACATGGACAATATTAGATTACAATCCAAGCCCGTTGAACCCGACTAGCCTATTACTTAACAAGACTAGTTACGACTAATAAGACCGATAACATTCTTGTTCGACTTATATAAAATTAAGGCTAACAGCAGGACTTAGAGCAAATTCATGAAGATTATCTGAAAGTAATAGATTTGAAGTGGCAGCTCTCTCTGCTAAGTATGAGGGCAAAGAGGTACTTTCAGAGGACATGCAAGAAAATTTTCATTAATGCTAATGATACTGTTGGGTATGATAAATCCAAGGTAGAGTGTTTCAACTGTCAAAGATTAGGATACTTTTCAACGGGAATTGTAGAGCACCAAGGGAACAAAGTTGGTCAGTTCGATATCAGGACAACACTTAGAAGCAAGGAAACAATTGAAGGGACACATCTTCAAAGGCAATTTGGCTTTAATTGGTGTTGGTTTTGGAATGGCGGATGTTGGCAGAGAAAACAGGTTCAGACAAACATGGCTTTAATGGCGTTTTCAGACTCTGAGGTAAACAATGATAAATCTTGCACTAAAACTTGTCTGAAAACCTTTGAAACTCTTAAGAAATAGTGTGATGATTTAATTGTTAAGCTTAATCAAACTGAATTTAAAGCAACTAATTATAAAAGAGGTTTAACGACTGTAGAAGAACAACTTGTCACATATAGAAAGAATGAGGTTCTTTTCAGTGAAGAAGTTGCAGTTTTTAAAAGAGAAGTAGCTTGCAAAGACTATGAAATCAGTGTGCTTAAAAGTGAGTTTGAAAAGGTTAAGCAAGAAAAAGAGGGTGTTAAATTTAAAATTGAGAAATTTGATAATGCCTCAAAGAGCCTAGACAAGTTGTTAGGGAGTCAGATAACTGACAAAAGTAAAAAAGGTTTGGGGTATAATGCTGTTCCACCACCCCATCATTTAATCTATAATGCACCTACAAAACTTGATTTGTCTTATTCTGGTCTTAATGAATTCAAGGAGCCTGAATTTAAAAGTTATGGTCCAAGGGACAGTAATCTAGAGTCTAACATTGATAAAAAAATCAGATAATTCTAAGGAAAATACTAATGACTCTTTGATAAAAGAACAAGTGTTCAGAAAAATGATAATAGCTCTATTGCTGTCTCCACTTAATTGATAACGAAACTGTTTTTCCTGTCTGTTAAAAAGATAGTGTTTTGTCAACCTAAAAATAATGAAAAACCCAGATTTAAAAAGTACCAGTTAGTATGCAGAGATGTATAGATCACAAGTCCTAGGGGGAATCAAAGTAACTGGACATGGACAGAAGTCCTCAATCAACTAGAAAGAAAGTGATTTTGTGATGTTATAACTAATGCTTGTTTTGGTTTGTGGAGTTTTAAAAATGTGCCGATATTAACTGTCATCACCATCAAAAGGAAAATGTGGTGTCTGGGATAATTACAAATATGGTTGGATTATGATTTATTATGCAAAAACCTCTACACCCTATATTACTCAAAAGGAGTAGGAACATGGTTCCAAGAGAGTTTGCTAAAAATCTGGCCTAAACACACTTATATACTGCCTAGGCCGGTTTATACTGCTCAACCCAACCAACTGGTCACACCCCAAAACAGCAGTTCATAGTGCTAAATCAAAGACACATTTTTCAAAACAAGCACAATTAACTGCTAAGAGGCCTTTTTAATAGCAAACATCATTAACTAGAAGATTTGTGCATGAAGCAAAGAGACACTATTATACTAGAAGGCATTATGCAGTTAATATTGCTAGGTCTTATTCAGAACAAGTTAATGCTGCTAGGGTAAAAGTGGTTAATGATGTAAAGTCCTTAGCATATTGGGTTTGGAGACCTACCAAATCTAATTGTGCATCACTTGCTTTTAAAAGACACAACTACATTGATGCACGAGGCAGATCCAAGGCAGTAATGGCTTGGGTCCCCAAAGGAATCTAATTTCCTTATTCTTTTATGCAGGGCAAGCCACAACATGATGATAAAGGATTTGTTGACAGTGGATGCTTAAGGCACATGACTGGTAACATAGCTTATCTCTCTGATTTCAAGCAATTTAATGGAGGTTATGTTGCATTTGGAGGAGGTGCATATGGTGGTAAAATTACTGGTAAAGGAACTCTTAAGACTGATAATCTTGATTTTGAAGATGTATACTTTGTCAATGAGTTAAAATTCAATCTTTTTAGTGTCTCACAGATGTGTGACAAAAAGAAGTATGTCCTTTTTACTGACACTGAATGTCTTGTCTTATCTCTAAATTTTATGTTTCCTGATGAAAATCAAATACTTCTTAAAATTCCTTGAAAGGACAATATGTACAGTTTTGATATGAAGAACATTGTTCCTAAAGAAAGTTTGACTTGTCTTGTTGCAAAGGCTACATTAGATGAATCAATGCTCTGGCACAGAAGACTTGGTCATATAAATTTTAAAAACATAAATAAGCTTGTCAAGGATAATCTAGTAAGAGGATTACCTACAAAACGTTTTGAAAATGACCAAACTTGTGTTGTTTATCTAAAAGGGAAACAACACAGAGCTTCTTGTAAGTCCAAAGTTCTGAATCTAATTACTAAGCCTTTGTTTATGCTACATATGGATTTGTTTGGTCCAACCTTTGTGAGTAGCTTGATGCATAAGAAGTATTGCTTAGTAGTCACTGATGATTATAGTAGATTTACATGGGTTTTCTTTTTAACAACTAAGGATGAAACCAGTGAGATCCTTAAGCACTTTATCAAAGAAATAGAAAACCTAGTGGATAAGAAAGTGAAAATAATCAGAAGTGATAATGGAACAGAGTTTAAGAACAAAGTTATGGATGATTTTTGCAGAGAAAAAGGTATTAAGAGAGAATATAGTGTAGCTAGGACTCCTCAGCAAAATGGTGTTGCTGAGAGGAGGAATAGGACACTCATTGAGGCTGCTAGAACAATGTTAGCTGACTCTAAGTTACCTACCACATTTTGGGCAGAAGCAGTTTCTACTGCTTGTTATGTACAAAA
>BQNB010196777.1:0-11264 GCA_026074375.1 Tanacetum coccineum | reverse complement strand
GTTGTACTTTGAAGTAGCACCCCATTGTTACCATTCCGCTGCTACCTGATTTTGGGGGTGTTACATGAAATGTTTTGAATTGATCTGTGCGAAATATGGTTTTGTTTTGGGGACAAGATATGTGCTTATGACTGCTATGTGAATATATGCATGATTGTTTGGATCGGATAGGTACGCCTACCCAGTATTTGTGTGATTATTGGAGCGGATGGGTACGCCTACCCAGGTTTGTGTGTGGTCCTGCCCTAATTTTAGTGCTCCAGCTAGTAGGTCATTTAGGTACGTAAGTGACATATGGTTATTGGTTAGCGGTGATGCTAGAGTTGTTTGCATATATTCACTGTCATATAGCACAATTGTCCGCTGTTGAAGTATCGGCACAGCTTTTGGGTTTAAGATCAAACCTACGAGTTCACCAACATTATTGTTGACATTTTCGAGTATCATTTTCAGGTGAAGTGAAAGAGGAATAGTTTGGTGATTGATAGCAGACTTAGAAGTATCCCGAGTGAAATTTCGTTTGAAGTCTTGCTTGCTTGTTATTTTGATTCTAGTTTTGGATGTTATGGAATAAGTTTGGTTTTTGGTCCTCTGTGAGGGCGTTGGAATAATTGTAAGAGATTGTGGATTTTAGTTGCGATTTGGGACATCACTTGAGTTTGTTCAAGGTTGATGGTCTTCATAGCACTTGGAGTGTATGCAATGTAGTTGTCTCTATTTTGTAACTTGTGTTATGATTGATCATTATGTTGCATTCTCGAGTTTTCGCCATTGTCGGGGTGTGACATTGTCGGTCTATGTGGATGTTCTTTTTCTTAAAAAGGTGAAGCTTAAACGTGCACGTGTTCCATTTGGAGCCACTTCAGAAACTGAAGTCAAAAAAGAAGATGGATTAACCAACATATACAAATCTCAATTTGCGAAATAATTTTATTTCCATAATGATTAATATTTCAAGAGTAAAATGACATTATTTTGTCACATTTTCTCATTTACCAGGCTTACTTCCTCCATATACTACTAATCAAGTCTGTTTCGCGTATGAGTTCAGGTGGATCTAATATCCAAACAACCCCTAAGTTAAAAATGAGAACTTTAAGTGAATGATCAGGAACCTTTTGAAAAACGATATCTGGTTCAACAGAAGTGCGACAGCCAGGGACAAACGAAGGTGCAAAATCTATGGGAAAATGAATATAAAACCACCACATTAGCTATAGAATCAATAAACTTTAGAACCCGTAAGCCATGTTTACCATCAGAGTTCATCATCATAACTACATCCTCTTGTTTTTTAACTGAAGGGCAAATTTTATCACAATATGAAATACACAAAACTATCTTACCCGAACAATCACAAACACAGTGTTTACAACACGAATACATGAGGTATGCAAAATATAGGGTATGAAATACTAACCATTATGGACAGCTCGACCATTTGTTTTATGAGCGTTCATGTTTCATCCCACAAATCCAAGCAGTCGAATCGCAGTGCCAACGCATCATAAGATCTTCGATGATGCATATCTTGCTCCACTGCGTGCAAGACTATAGGTTCAGGTACAATATAACTTAATTGATATAATATAACTCAATTGATACATATAACTTAGTTGAGTATGCAAAAAATTAAGAGAATTACTGATTTGAAGACTCTTTTAGCAAGAAAACCACTAATAGATCCACTGGCATCGATTCGACTTCCTAGGGTTGATAAATCTGGTTAAGCAACAAAACACCGGCGTCAAGTACACCATTACAGGCTTTTTAGACAATGAAACACCAAACCGCCAATTAGCCCCAAATAATTTTTTAAGGTTTTTTCAATCTACACTCGCAATTGATAAATTATATAAATTTAAACCTAATTAGATCTGGTGTTAACACAAGTCTAACACATAACAATGATAACAATTAAATTAATTGTAACAAAATCGTCACAAAAAATTACAAAAAAATTACCTTTATAAATTTCCATCTTTAAGAGTTGACATCCTGTACATTTGTGATCCATTCCTTGTTTGAGTATTGTATGATTTTTGTGATTGTAACTATTGCTATAATTATGGATTAAGGCAATAATGGCGGTATCGATTTTGTAGGGGCTGAATGCAACCGAGATGTGTCGTAGAAGCTTTGTGGTAACAAAGTTATGCTATGTTAGTGATGTATTGTACTTTCTAATTGTGAGAAGAAACTTAAGAGTGACACGTAAGCAATATTTAATGCAGCTGCTTCAAAGAGTTGTAAAAAGCTTGTTTTATTATATAAAATAAAATAGATATATTAATGAAGAAAATTTCATGATATTGGAGTAATATTTATTTAATGTAAGTATGTTTTTGAAAGATTCTTATTTTGCACTAAAATGGTGTGCTATTATAGTGCATATATTGGAGATGCTCTTGAAGACCTAATTGCATATTCATATGTTTTATAAAGATGAATAATGCATGATGTGTATGTTAATATAGAAATTATTACGCCCCCTAATACGAAATCATGGCTCCACCCCTGCTAAAAACTAATAAGATTTATGAGTCATCGAGCCTTCTCTTGATTGGTTAATGATGTTTGAAGTTGAAGTGTTAACTTATGTATGTTTGATTTTAGTGTAAAATGCAAAAAATCATAATATTTTTATGGTTTATTTATTTTAACACGTAGTCACCTATATAAGAACACAGGGTGCAATAACACTCAAGTTATTGTCACACGTGCGTCATGTTAGCTTAACTTAAACCAATCTAACTTAGTCAAAAACAAGAACGGTAACTTGCACTAACTTACACTTTTGTGACCTATCATTTTTTCAAACCAAAAACGTATTAAAAATAAATTATAAACTATAAATTTTAATAGTTATAAAAGTTTTTGAGGGAAGTGCAAAATACATCCCTGTGGTTTATTAAAAAACCATCTCACGTCCCTCGTTAATACTTCGTGCAGATTTCATCGCTCCGTTAGTAAAATGAGGCATCATATGTCCCTAAGGACGAACGGTGCAATTTTTTTCCCCGTTAACTACTAACGTGGGTCTAATAGGAAGTGTGTTCTTGTCTTTTTGCTTCCACATAGATGTATGGTGAACTTTTGCCTTTTTTTAAAAAATTAATTTTTTTAATAAAAAATTTTACTTTTTTTTTGTGTACGTGATTTAAAAAAATAAAAATTGAAAAAAAAATTTAATTTTTTTACATGATTTTAAAAAAAGAAATTTAATTTTGTTTTCAATTTTAAAAAAAAATTACCAAGTAAAAAACTTTTTTTCCCTACGTTATAAAAAATAACCAAGTAAAATAGTATGAGAAATAACGTTTTTACTTGGTAATTTTTTTTTTTAAAGTTTTAAATTTTAAAAATTTTAAAAAAATAATTTTTTTAAAAATAAAGTACGAAAAAAATCTAATTTTTTTATAAAAAATTTTGAACTTTTTTTTAAATAACGCACGAAATTTTTTTTTTGAAAAAGAATTCAAATTTTTTTAAATAAAGTACGAAAGAAAATTAAAAAAAAAATTAATTAAATTTTTTTTTAAATAACGCACGAATTTTTTTTAAAAGACAATAAATTTAAAAAAAAAATTAAAAGTTTTAAAAAGGCAAAAGTTCACCAAACATCCCTGTGAAAGCAAAAAGACAAGAATACCCTTTCTGTTAGACTCATGTTAGTACTTAACAGGGGGAAATATGTATCATTCGTCCTCAGGGACGTATGGTGCCTCACTTTACTAACGGAGGGATGAAATTTGCGCGAAGTGTTAACGAGGGACGTGAGACGGTTTTTGAGTAAACCACAAAGATGTATTTTGCACTTCTCTCAAAGTTTTAAATAAGTTAAATATATCTTTTATATAATAAAATAATTACATCATTTCAGAGTTTTTTATGAGATTAAATGTTATGAGAAAAAAATTGGACCAATCAAAACGCTTGATTTTGCCACGTAGGCAAAATCGTGCGATTTGATTGGTTAAAAAAATCAAAATTGAATTAATTTGGTCAAAATTGAAAATTTTTGATTGAGAAATATGATGGAGAAAAAAACACTTTAAAATATGTGTGTCAAATTTGTGAAAAAAAACTTGAAAAAATGAGGTAATTAATAAAACTTTAGTGATTTTTATTTTTAAATAAATTATATAGAGTTAAGTGTAAATTTATAAATATACAAGTTTTATTATAACTTTAAAAAATAAACAAATAACCCCTTAAACTTTATACCCTATATTTTAAAAACATAATAACCCTTAACTTTAATAACTTAGACTTTTATATTTTAAAATCATTAGTACAACCAAAATAGAAAAACATCGAAGCTCAATAAAATATCAAAAATAAAGAAAATGTTTCTAGCTATTCATTTAATTGCCTACCTAAAAGTAATTTCGCTGAATTAATCCCCCCCCCGGCTCACAATGTCAAGTCAGAAAACAAGTAAATCCAAAAAATAAAAAAAAATTACTAATTTAATCCATCGAAGTCATATAATATATAAAAGATTTAATGAATTTTGTTATCTTCATATGATTTTTAATAATACCTAATAACTTAACACTATAAAACAAAAAAAAATAAAATTAAACATATATATTAGAAAAAACATAATGTCTAAGCTACGTATGCGTACGGACATTAAAACTAGTTTATATAATAAAAATATACTCACACACGCTTCTTCTCCACTGAGTCACTCTTTTTCTCAACACAACCCACACATAAACACACATTGTTCACCCACACTGCAAAACACACACTAACACACTTTTAAATCGAAAAAAAATATGTATATACAATCCAACACTCGTTAGTTAACCAACGAGCAGGCCAACGAGTACAACCCAATGCAACCTACCGGTGCAGTAACATGCCCCAACGAGCTACCATGTAAAAGCTTTTTTATAGTATTGTCAAAGTAAAGTGAAAAATTTTCGTTGCATTTACTTTATCCATTTGACTTTGACGCCACGACCAAAACCAAATATCTTCAATCAAACAAACACATTTTCTTCATCATACACACATTTTCACTTCAAACTCAACTCAAACATTAAAAAAAACGTTTTTATACAATTATGGACAAATGGTTTGAAAATGCATCGAAATTGCCACCTTTTTCTTTTCTCGGCTATGAACTTTTAATTTTTCTTTTGTGTGCCACCACTTTGCTAATCTTCCTATAGCAAAAGACGTGGCACGATTTTAATACATTTTTTCAGTTTTACTTCTTTTGCCCTTATAAAATCTAGCCCTTATACTTTATTTATTAACATTTTGCACCATTTAACCATTATAAAAGTGAACAACCCATTTTCATTCACTTTTAATCACCTCCATATACAAATTCAGTTTCTCTAAGAACTTAATAAACCCGTATATCATTCAATCTACCTGTGACAGTCTAATCTTTAAGAATGTTTTTGATTGTATCATGATTTAGATCTGGGTTTTTTTGAACAAGGTCGATTTCGCTACTGAAAGGATACCGAAAGGGTAATGACAGATTTTGAGGGATCTGGGTTTATGGGATATGGGTTGTTGTTGTCGATGTTGTTGGGTTTTGATTATTGTTGTGGTGGTTTGTTGGATCAAAACCACACGTATATATGTCTTCATGTTCTACAGAAAACCAAAACCCAAATCTCCCATCACCTTTAAAAAACTGGTCAACGCTTTGGTCAAAGAACAAAAAAGCCTTGAATGACCACTCCATCATCTCAACCATTCGCCGTCGTTCTTTCTATCGGAAACCACCACCACCACCATCACAGCCACCACAAAATACCCCTCAAGTTTCATAGGCAGCCATGGTCAATCAAACCCTAAAAAGTGAAACCTCAAGTACTGATTTTTATGAAAATGATGGTCAAGATTACATTTCAAACATTTTTGATGATACCCTTTTGAGGGTTTTGTCTAAATTTGAAGAAAAAGGTGAAATTTGTTCGAATTCGTTAGTGTCGAAAAAATGGCTGAATTTAGGAGGTGGGTTGGTAAGAAAAGTTAAGGTTTGTGATTGGGAGTTTATGAAGCCGGAGCGTATCTTGTTAAGGTTTCCGCATGTTGTAGATTTAGATGTTGATTTGGTAAAGGCTAGTTTGTGAAGTCGGGGCGGGGCGGGGCGTATCTTGTTAAGGTTTCTGCGTGCAATAACGGCGTTTCAAAATTTGCAGATATTGAAGTTGGTCGGGAATGTTGACGGGTTTTATAGCTCGTTGGTTTCTGATATAGGGTTGACTATTTTAGCTCAAGGGTGTAAGAGGTTGGTTAAACTTGAGTTAAGAGTGTGTGAGGGGAGTTATGATGGGATTAGAGCGATTGGTCAGTGCTGTCAAATGCTTGAGGAGTTGACGTTTTATGATCATAAGATGGATGATGGTTGGTTGTCGGGTGTGTCGTATTGTGAAAATTTGAAAAGTTTGATATTGGTTTCATGTAAAAGTATTGATGGAAATCCTGGACTTGATGGGCACTTAGGTAGTTGCCGAATGCTTGAACATTGCACATGGAGAGGTGTCAGTTGAGGGACAAGGAAAGTTTGAGAGCGGTTTTTCTTGTATGTCAAAATGAAACCAAACCAGGACTCTACTTACCTCTTGAGCTTATATGAAACCAAAATGAAATCATACTACAATGGTGGTCGTTTCGTTTCCATTTTGAGCTTTAATCATCTCGTTGCATATCGAATTTTGATTCGTTTTGTTTTTGAGTTAGTTGCGTAGATGATACTCGCGAGATGACCCTTTCCTAATACTTTCTTTATATAGCCTGTTTCATATAGAAAATTACCCAAAATGACCCATTCATGAGTAAATGGGTTGAAATTTTCACATGACCATGAAACAACATACGCACTGCACTTACCTCTTCAATGGTAGCTGGAACGAGGAAACCATGAGGCATTTCGTACAACTTGACAAAATGAGGTTCCCAAACTGATATTTGTAGTGCTAAGCTGTACATATTTGTGTCTGGTGTTGATCATATTACGAAATTAGTTGAGGCGAATGGTTGTATGTGTTGTGATTTTTTTAACGGTGGATTTTGTTGGTCAGGGTGGTTGTGACTGGAATGGTATAGGGAGTGTGGAGAGGAAAGTGGGTCCACTGGTGGCGAAGAGTGGAGAAAGTGGTGGCTGGGAGGAGTAGGTATGGTGGTGTGATGGTGGTGGAAGAGGTTGAATGGAAGATGAAGAATAGATAGAATTATTGGGTTAAAGGGGGGATTTTGTAAAAAAAATAAAGTATATGGGCCATATATAACATTGGCAAAAGAAGTAAAACTAAAAAATGTATTAAAATCGTGCCACGTCAGATTTTTTGCTAATCATGGCTACAATAGGAAGATTAGCAAAGTGGTGTCACACATAAGGCAAATTAAAAGTTCATAGCCGAGAAAAGAAAAAGATGGCAACTTCGATGCATTTTCAAACCATTTGCCCTACAATTATTTGTATTAAAAAAACTCTTTATTTTTTCATCAACAATATGAGATTTAAATAAACCATACTTTACCTGCTAGAAAAGCTAATCATATTTATTTTATTACAATTAACATAACTTTAAGAATAGCTAATTATCGTAATTTTGGAAAACGAATTCTCGTGACTATAATTTTACACCGAATAAATATAAGATCTTGAATCGATTTATTGTCTTTCATTTTGTTAGTTTTTCATGATTATCAATGTCGACTAGATTCGAGTTACGTATACTAAAGTCAAGTTTTTATAATAAGTCAAAATATTATAAAAAATGCAAGAATTTAAGAATAACTATTGGAGATTTCAAAAAGAGTTTATTTGATTAAAAGTGAGTTAAAAACATTTTGGGAAAAGTGTTGTACGCCCAGATTTTATGTCAAAAATCTTGTTTAGCAAAATTTATTTGTTCATTTAGAATTTTGTGTGACAAGATAAAACCAAGACTAGTAATAAGAGTATCACAACGCGTGTTTGTCCAAGGTGGAAACACGCATGACAAGTCTTTCTTATTAGGCACCCTTCACACGACGAGTCTTTCATAAAAATGGAAAAATCCGTGTTGTGGAAGAAAATAAAGGTTGTTTGTGTGTGATGTGTTGGAAAATTTTAATGAAAATATGAGTTTTTACTAAAATGGAGTTAGTGTGAATAGAATATCGATATCAAATTGCGGTGTCTCAAAAGAAAATGTGTGAACTTTGAATGTGTCAAAGTTGTAACTACATATTAGTGGTTGATTATCGAATAATTTTTTGATTAATGACATAGTATATGGTTTTTAATAACATAACAACTATGACCATTACTCGAAAATTAATTTGGTTTTTGGTAGTTAATTGCATATTAACTATGAACGTTTTTTTTAATCAACTATATAATATATCTATATGTGTTCTTTGGAAGAACAAGGAAAAGCAACACCACACTAAGATAACCACACACAAAGATTCACTTCACAATCTTGTCCGATGGAAAATTCAGGCATGGATGTCAGATCCGGCAGTACAACATATTGTTCCCAATCGTTGTACCCTAGAAAATAGACGGCAAATTGGTGTCGAATCTGTTTTAAGGGAAGCGTGTCCAACACGTGCCTCGATCACATTATGATTTCGGTTTCACTACCGTTTTGGTTCTTCATCTAATAAATCTGGTTTGTTATCGCTATATGGCTTAAGGCAAGCTCCCGAACAATGACATCAAAATTTTGACCATATCATGTGAGAATATGGATTCAAAATTAATGGATGTATGTGTGATTAATAGTATATATGTACTGTTGTGCGTATACATAGATGGTATATTTATCACTAGAAGTGATAAAAAGATGAACAAGTCAACTAATGACATGTTGAAGTCAAGATTTGACATGAACTTCATTAGTTGTTTGGTATGGTTCTTGGAACTAAGATAACATGTGTTTTGAAGTCAAAAACATTATAAGGCTAATATTCTTGAGATATATTCAATGTGGGGGATTCCGACCCAACTAGAATTCAATGACATCTTTTTAAATCTATTTTAAATAGAGGTAAAGGTGTTGTCGATTTTGAATACTCAAAGAATATTGGGCATCTTATGTGTCTAATGACGTATGTGTGACCTGATAACTAGGTCAAGTAGATATACCAATAATTCAAGTGATGATCATTTGAATAGTATTACACGAGTACTATGATACTTACGATATTGCATTATGGAAGATTTTCGGCTGCTATCAAATGATAGAGTAATGCAAATATGGATTCTTGTATATAAGAATCTAGATCCACTAAAGCGTATGCGTTTATGCTAAGTGGGAAGCTATGTCTTAGAAATCTTGAAAGTATTTCAAATAGACGTTTATTGCTAATATCAAGGGAAAAGGAGATGTGCCCAAAGTTTCAACACAAGTTTTAATTTTGTAGTCCGTGTCAATACAAAAGTGGGTATCCAATTTAGTTTAACTAGACAACATATTGAGTTAAAATTTAAAATATGTCAATGTACACCGTTTATAAGGAAGAAAATGATTTGGATTTATTCGTTATAATCGACTATAAAACTTGTGCGGAGTGTGTTTCTGCCTAGTTTTATTTCGAGCGGGAAGAGTATATTTTTGTGTAAAATTGGGATTGAGTATCCTATTAATTTTTCTGTGTGAAAAATGACATCTGATTTGCAATGATTTCAGAAGTGAACCAAGCGGGTTCAAACACAAAAGAGTGGTGAATTGACACGAGTGCTACCCGTTATGTGTGCTTAGACAAAAGTCTCTTTAGTACGTTTAAAGAGATTAACAATGGTGAAAAACTTTTCATGGGAAATTCTGTCACTGCCAACATTAAAGGTGAGGGCGATGAGATATCGAAATGGACATCTGAAAAAGAGTTAAAACTCAAGAACGTTTTGTACGTTTCGGAGATTCGAAAGAATCTTGTGTCCGGATGGTTGTTCAACAAGCATGGGGTTTGCCTTGCATTTGAGTGTAACACATTTGAGTTAACCAAGAATAAAATGGTTGTAGGTACGGGTTACGCCCGTGATGGAATGTTCAAATTGGATTTAATTGTTACAGAAAACAATTTTTCTATAATGAACACCAATTCAACTTATGTAGTTGAGTCCTCGGACGTGTGGCATGGCCGACTTGGTCATGTTAATTACAATTCCATTCGTCGTTTGACAAAATCAAATTGTATACCTACATTCCATATTGACTTAAACCACAAGTGCCAAACATGTGTTGAGGCGAAAATGACAAGATCGTCTTTTCATTCGGTTGAAAGAAAAACCGACCCTCTTGATCTAATTCACACAGATGTGTGTGAATTTAAGTCAGTGCCAACAAGAGGAGATAACAAGTACTTCATCACCTTTATTGGTGATTGTACAAAATATTACTATGTGTATTTACTTAAAAGTAAAGATGAAGCAATAGATGTGTTAATTCTATACAAGAATGAAGTTGAGAATCAACTAAACAAGAAAATCAAGTTAGTAAGAAGTGATAGGGGAGGTGAATATGTATCTCCATTTGCTGAATTTTGTTCATAACATAGAATTAGACATGAATTCACTGCACCCTATTCACCTTAGCAGAATGATTGCTAAAAGGAAAAATCGCACCTTGAACGAAATGGTAAATACAATGTTGATAAGTTAGGGTTTAAACCAGAACATGTGGGGGAAGCCATTTTATCGGCTAATTATCTTTTGAATAAGATACCTCGTAAAGAAAAGGAAGAGACCCCTTATGAATTATGGATGAGACAAAAACCATCTTATAAATACTTACGAGTGTGGGGGTGCCTAGCCAAAGTGGCAATTCCGGCACCTAAAGCTCAAAAGATAGGACCTCAAACCGTGGATTATGTATTCATTGGGTATGCTCATAATATCAACGCTTATCTATTCCTTGTACATGAGTCAAAGAATCCTAAGATACGCAAGAATATGATAGTGGAGTCAATTTCCTTATTTATCCAAAGAGAATGAAATCTCATCTAGACGGGATGACGTGGTTGTCTAAGAAAAAAGACAACAAGATGAAGATGTCATTCACGACGAGAGACATCATCAATCTAAGGAAGAAGATGTTGAACCTATAAGATGCAAAAGGGCCAGAATCGAGAAATCGTTTGGACCCGATTTTGTGTCACAACCCGCAAATTTCAGAACTTTAAATTACTATTTTACCCTTTTGACTTTTTGGTTCTGACTTGACTTTTTGACTTTCGACGTTTTGACCTTTTACGGTCACATAAAAATGATTACCGCGTAGCCGGTAAATTTTAGA
>BQNB010196776.1:0-11264 GCA_026074375.1 Tanacetum coccineum | reverse complement strand
ATTTAAATAAAATTTTTTAAAAGGCTTTTAGAACGGGAGTTTGTCAACCTTGATTTTCACAATCCCCAAACCAAGCTTAAAAGGAAATCACAGTTAAATATAAGATTAGACGCTAACACTACTCATAAATGCTAATTGTGTAAATGCAGCTACTTTTCGCTCCCTTATTCCTAATTTCCGCTAAGGATTTTATTTAGAAAATATATTATGAAACGAGATCACTTATTTTATATATATTAAGGCCTTATTACTATAAAGGTAACCGGTTTAAACCACAATTAGTTTGAAATCCTTTCCTAAAGAGACGATATGGTGAGAATAAGGTCCACATTAAGGTTCTAATTTCGCATGATTTAGGGGTTATCCTTTTTATTTCATCCGAAACAACTCAACTACGAGTCCAGAGATGGAGGCTTTATTTAGATAACCCCGGAGTCGAAATTTGGCTTTATTATTATTATTATTATTATTATTATTATTATTATTATTATTACTTTTTTAACAACTGACTATATGGGTGTCCTTCACTAACCCGACAAGAAGCCCCAATAGTCTTATTTCGACTTCGGGTATTCCCTCGACCTTTTTGAAGACTGACACATCAGGCGTCCTAACCGACAGAGCCAGTAAACTTTTATCAGTCTCGGATTCCTTGCCTTATATGAAGACTAAGACATCGGGCGTCCTAACCGACAAGACCCAATAATCTAACAAGGTAAATTATTATTATTATTATTAAATATATATATTTTATTTTTATTTTTTAGCCAAATTTCAAGTCATATGGTCTTTTAACTACCTAGACAACAGGAGCGAGTCGTCAGGAATCAGTAGCCTATTTCCCCACAACACTGACAAAACCTCGATGTGTACCTTACTTTCACCAGAAGGAATCTCTATGAAGGGATCAAAACTAAGAATCGCAAAAACCAAATCAACTTTATTTATTGAGAATTATTTTTTATAGTCTTTAAGCTGGTGGGAGCAAAAAGCCACAATTAACCTCTATGAGCTCTAAAGAGATCCAACTACTCCACACTTATCATCTAACTTATATTCAAATCTATCATTTTTTGTTCTTTGCAAAATTTTAAAGTCTTGCAAACGCTTAGTCTCGAAAGCTAAGGGGAAAGCTAGAGTGAAACACTCGGTCAAGTAAAAAATATCCCTAGTTCTACGGGCCTACTTATTACTAACATTTTTATATTTTTATATTTTTCTATTTTCTTATCATCAATTATATATATATATAATTAAATAAAAATTTGGTTAAAACGAGGTTGCGGTGGACACAGCAAGGCATACGTAAGATCATATTTCGGCAGAAATCCCCCCCACACTTAGAACTGAACATCGGCCTCAATGTTCAAAAAGGTCGGGTTTTACCCTCACACTTAAGGACGAAAAAGGCAAATGCTTAGAATTCCAAGTGTGAAAGGAGAAACAATATATATATAAATATGATCAGAATTGAAAATTTCCCTAGATATAATAATGAAGATGACCGGAGTCTAGTGATTGGAGGATGATATCAAGCTATCAACGGTCTTAAGTCATAGGGAATCTGTAAGCAAAAAAACAGCAAAATCCGAAAACACAACAAAGATAGAAGCACACACCCACACTTATTTATTATTACTACTAAGCTAATATAATATTATTACTACTACTAGGATAAGCATGGGTTGCCACCCCGAATTTATTTGAGTTCTTTGGAACAACCCTCCTTATACCCCTCTTTTAGTTTGTTAATCAATTAAAGGTGAGCCGTACTTCACAAGTGACACAAAGGCAAGTTTTAAATCTTTTGTTGTTTTTAAATACTTTAGGAAAAGTATTTATAATTATTCGATAATATATTCACAAAAATCGAGAAAATAAAATATTTTTGTATTTTTATATTTTTATAACAAGAAAATAACTTCACGATGAAGGGTCTTCAAGGCACTACAAACTTCAACTCGATAATCGTACACACCTCCCCGGCAGCGGCGCCAAAATGATAACCACCTTTTTAGGGGTAATTATAATATATATAGTATACGTATTCCAAAAGATTCAAAGAAATTACTTTTGACCAAAGCAAAATCTAAAATCTCCCGGTCGTTTCCCAACGAGGTGTGAATTGAAAATCGGGATTAAGTTCGTGATCGCGTTTTTGAATGGTTTGAAAGTTTTTAGGTTTAGATTCCTAATTCTACTAATAATAAGCAAAGACAAATAAAAGAAACCTAAAAACGAAAGCAATTAATGTAAAACACTAAAAACGAGAACGAGATTCAAATCCCGTTCTTTAAAAAACCAAATTGTGAAATTTTAACCCTACGAATGCAAATTTAATTTTTCTAAGTCCTATTTGATAAGAGAAAATTAAAAAAAAAGAATTATATTTTTTTGACTTTTTTATAATTTTTTATGAATTAAAAACAAATTAAATGAAATAAAATGATTAAAATACTAAACTATTTTATAAAAATCTGAAAAATTTAGAGAAAGTGCATTAAATAGTTAAGATCCTAAGAAAAATAAAAAGGTGGAAACAACTTATCGAAATAAGCTGTTAAAAAGCAAAAACAGCTTATAAACTAACTAAAAAGGTGATTAAAAAATAAAGCATGCAAAAGAAAATAGAAAAGACCCAAGGGCGCTAGTGGCGTTGTGTGTTGTGTTAAAACTTGGTTGAGAGGGTAGAGGTCTGGGGTTCGAGCCTAGCTCACCCCAGACTTCCCATTTCCCAAGTTTTTATTTTTGAACATTTTTTTACAACTTTTTAGATAAGCAATTTTTTAGCAACTTTTGGAAAGCAACTTTTTTCAGAACTAAAAAAATAAGCTCAGAAATAAGCAAGTAAAAGTGACAGATTACAAAAGGACTTAAAGGCTTCAAAGCTAAACTGTTATGCTTCTTTAGACTAAATAAGCACTCAAAACAACAAATAAGCTAAAAATAGATTATACCCTATCCTTAATAAGCACCTAGGAACTAAAATAAGCAAAGATAATAAGCTAAAACTAAGCTTAAATGACAGATACACTTAAAAAGCTTTTAAACTAAAAATCCTAAACTAAAAGAACCAATAAGCTCTAATAAGCTCTAACTTAAGTCAAATAAGCTAAAAGAGCTTAAAACTAACCTAATAAGCAAATCTAAACCTAAATAAAGCAAACCTAACAGCTAAAATGCTTAAATAAGCAAATAAGCACTTTGGGTTTAAACTGCCAACCAAACAGCCACAAGGGCACTTTTTGAGCTTATTTTTAAGCTGCAAATTGGATCCTTATGGCTTAGTGGGTTATATGAACTCAAAGCTTAGCTTATAGGCTACAATAATCAGCAAAGAAAAAAGAATTTGAAATTCAAATAAGCCATGAAAATTGCTTGTGAAAATGGCTGTTCAGGCAGAGTGGCAATTTTTGGCTTTCTTAAAAAGACAGTTTGGCTATTTGCAGCCTAAATTTTAAGCTGCAAATGAGCTTTAAAGACTGAAATAAGCTGAAACAGATGAAGATAGGCAACCAATGAGCTTATGCTCAAAAATGCAAATTCTAAAAACAATTTTAACTAACCTAATTTTGATAATGAAAAAGGACTTATACTTTGAAAAGAAAACCAAGAAAATTATGACAGATTTTTATCAAACAAAAGTAAACTAAGCCTACACTTATACTACTGCATTTTAACACCAAAGAAAACACAAAAACAAGACTTAAAAGCTGTTAAAAAAAGTCTTAATCAAATAAGCTATATAAAAGTGATTTTGAACCCACAGTTTTAAACACCAATTAGACAAAACTTAAAAACAAGCTTTAAGACTTAAAAACTCTTGAAAACAGCTTAAAATTACTTAAAGAAAGTTTGTAAAAGCTGGCCAAGTGACCCAAACAATTTTGAACAAGTTTTGACCCACTTTGGTTCTTAAACCAAACACCCCTTTAAGTTTCTAAAATCTATTTTAAAACTAGTATAAACTGATTTAAGCAAAATTTATGAAAAACAGATATCCAACAAACAATATCAAGCAATATTAAGTACGATGAGAACATAAATAAGCACTTAGGATAAGCAAATAAGAATAGGCAGTCTAAAAGCAATTAAGACAGTTTTAAGTAAAAACTTAAAAAAATGACATGTAAGCAATCAAAAAGCATAAATAAGCATAAAACAACATAAATAAGCAAGATTAAGCAGTAAATAAGCACATGAACAATAATTAAGCAAAAAATGAAAAAAAAAGAACTCACAAATCCCTTTGCTCAAAACAAGGGTAATTAAGCTCTTAGGAGCTGGTCTACAAAGCTTCAGCTTGTTTTAAACAAGCTAGTATGTCCATTACCTCGTCCCTTTTTGGCTTATCATCCAATGTAAGCCGAAGTAATTGAGGAGTGGAATTTTTTTGTGATTTTTATAATTTTTATAATTTTTAAGACAGAAATACAAATAAGCTTTTAAATAAACTTTGAATGAACCAAAAGCTTATTTAAGAGCTTAATAACAGTATTTAAAAGACAAGTGAAGTTAAATGACAATATTTAAAGAAATCTTAAAATTTCATTAACTTGAAAAAATTACAATGCTTGAAAGTTTAAATGACAATAATTTAAATGACAGGTAAAGTAAATTGCAGTATTAAAAATGGTCTAATTTTGTTCTCACAAGACTTGACAACTACAAATGAGCTACAATGGTCCTATTTAAACTAAAAGTTCTAAGGTCTTGGCTCTTCTTGTTGTGCTTTTTCACTGAGTGAGTTTGCAGCTGTGTTTGTTGTGTGAGAGAGGTCAAAAGCTCAATCCTAGCCCTTAATTCTTCTTGCCCTCCAAGGTCCATCATCACAGCCGTTGATCATCTTGTCTTTTTCATGGACCAATGGTGTTGTTTAGGATTGCCAAGGTGGCAATTGTTGTTTTGTGAGGTGGGGATGGATTGGAGAGTGATGTTTTTGTCTGAGGTTGCAAGGTTTGAGGTGAAAACGATGGATGAATAGTGTGGCAGGAAAATAGGTTTAACTGGATTTGTTTTTGGTGCAGGGTGAAAGTTTGTGAGTTTGGCAATTTAAGTCCCTCATTATGTGTTGTATTATTTCACCCACAGTCCTTGTGGTGATGATGTGTTTGTGGGTTGGCAGGAAAGGCCCTTGAGGTTGTATGTATTGTTTGCACCCACAGTCCTTAAAGGGACTAACAGGCTTAACAGTTAACTTGTTGGGGGCTTAACGGGTGTTAAAAGGGATTGGACCTTTTTAACTGTTTTGGGCCAGGAAAGGGTTTTAAAGGTTTTAGGATTTAAATACTTGTAAGATTTTTAGGTAAAGTATGTAGTGGGCTGACCCGGCCAACTAAAATGGGTACGGGTTAGCCCACTTTGATACAATTAGGGTTTCGGGTCTGTTTTTTGATGCTCATTCCATTGCTATGTCTCGGGGTTGACTTTGACTGGCTTTGACTTGACTGGCTTTGACTTGACTTTTTGCGCTCTTTTCACTCTCGTGCTTGGTTTTGTCGTTTTTGACTTCGTTTTTGTCCTTTAATGAATATCTTTTACCTGCACTGCATAAATAGCAAAACAAACATATATTTGATATTTTATGTTCGTTTTTTGTCATTTAAGCTCGTTTAGCAAAAGGTATGTGTAATTAAGCACATACCAAAATCCCTCATACTAAACTATTGTCGTGTCCTCACGCAATGCTACAAGTAAACACTTAAGAAAACTAAGACCCTCAATCCCCCTCGACTAATAACCTCGAAAAGTAGCTAAGTGTTCATCAAGGGGAATTAAAGAATCATTAGCTTTGAAAAGCCCCGTTTTGACCATTTTTAAATATTTACACTTACTACCACTAATATTTTTGTATTTTTCCTTTTTTTTTTTTTTTGTATTTTTCTTTTTAAGCAACTAACTAACATATTTGACTTTCGTTATTTTTATAACTTTAGGGTCATAGAACAAGACGCATTTCAATCCTAAAATGCCCCAAAAAGGATAAATTCATCGTTCCCGACTTTTCACTTATTCCAAACCAAGCTTAAAACGAAATCACCGTTAAATACAAGTAAAGATGCTAACACTACTCATATTTGTAACTTGTGAAACTTTTCACTCCCGACAATTATTATATCTTAGGTGAATGTGCCATTTCGAATTTCAACCATGGATCAACGTTTTGCAAAATTTCTATGCTTCACGTTCCACCCGAGAATAATGAGTTTGAAGGCGAGATCATCCCATGTAGCTATTTTCGTCTCGGCACATCCCAACCTTGAGGCTAAGTGACCAGGCTTTTGACACCCCACAAAGACTAGTATCGAGATTCACGGACCTTCGATTTCAAAAACTCTTAGGTTTCCCATTTTTACATAGCTTATTTAGAAAAATCACAACTTAAAATGAAATAGTCTTAGTTCAAAAGCATATTTAAATTTAAGAAAAAGAGATTTTCCCTATATTTATTAAATCACATTTATTGCACTTAACGTTAACATTGCCATGATACAATTGAAATCATCGACCTTTTTGAAGGCTGCAACATCGGTTGTGAGCCGGCAAGATGCAACAAACTTTTATCAGCCTCGGATTATTATTCTCACTATGGGCCTTTTTTAGAAGGCTGCAACATCGGTTGTGAGCCGGCAAGATGCAGCAAACTTTTATCAGCCCACAGTTTATATTATTACCTTATTCATCATTATTTTTTTTCCTTACTTTTATACCACGATATATAGAGAATACTTCTTTTTGGAAAATTTAAGTATAAATTTGAACTAAGACAAAAATGTTATTGACTACACTTCAAAAATTGTTGATTTAAGTTTAATTTTCAAAAATAGCACGTATTATAGGTCCGGTTAGTAGCTTATGGGAGAAAAAGCCACAAATTACACACATGAGCTTGTAAGATTTCCAAATAATCCTTGTTTAGCATCTAACTCATAATTAATTCTATCATTTTTCGTTTTTTTTTTTTTTTTGCAAAGATCCGCGGAATGCTTAGTCTAAACGTTAAGGAACAAGCTAGAGCTCAACACGCAACGATCGATCGTCAAAAATTTATTCTTATTCTACCCGCTAGTATAAGTCAATTTATGACAAAACTTATTTTATTTTGAAAAATTTTTAATTTTTTTATTTTTTTTGGTTTATTTTGGTGGTTAAAAACGGCGATTCGCAGGGAAAACATTGGCTGCAGCACAATTGTTAGTATGAGTAAAGATCGGTCACCTCGATGTTTATGTTTATAATAGTTCGTACGTATAATAGTTAATGTATTTTGTAAAAACTATATATGCCTCTTATGTTCTCGTTTGGAAGAGGCAAGCTAGTATTTACTCGTTTTCATAGAACAAACACTTTTTCTCTTATGGATATTCTCTCTCATGTGTTTCTTCTCTCTAGAAACTAGCTCTAAATCCCAAGAATCCTCACCGTGTTATGAAATAAAACGATCCTACAATTGGTACAGGCCTAGTTGGGATTCGTGATTGATCTTGTGGTGGTTAAATAAGCTAAATTCATGGCCTTAATTTGTTTTAGAAAAGCCAACGGCTCAAAAAGATTATCCGGGGCTTACTTTGATATGGTTAATCTTGTGGTTAATCTTGTGGTAATATCTCGCTATAAATGCTAAGAAGAAGTATTGTTGCTATTACAAGTGATTCTCAAACTCTCAAGATTCAGAAAACAAAGCTTATAAGGTTCGAAATTATTTTGGTGTTCTTTCGTAGAGAGTTGCTGTGTGTTCTTTTGTTCAGGAGAAGAAACCCATGGTTATTGGCAGGTTAATCTTATACCTACATCTTGGTTATTGATTTAGCTTTGTTTCGTGGTTAAAAGGCTCAAAATGGATTGATTTGCTTAAAAATCGAGCTAGTGGTTCTTCGCTGGTGGGTATGTTTATTATAGTATATGTGTCTTGTGGCGAGTTGACAAAAGAAAGGGACAAGTACCGGATTTTTAGGAAAAAAGTAGGGGAGTTGAGCGGTCAAAGGCGAGATGTAAAAACACACGGCGAAATTGCTAAGTTTGTAGGCAGCGTGTTGCTCTCGGAGAGTTGACTAACGATTATAGGCAGCGGAGTTGCTCACGGCGAGTTGCTTAGTTTTATTGGCAAGCGAGTTGATCGGACGGCGAGTTGATTTAATTTTATGATCAGCGATGCCGGTTAACAAACTCTGCAGCGAGTTACTTCAAAACCACGGCGGTTTGCCTGTTAGGCAGCGGTTTACTCAATCAATAGGAGGCGGTTTGGTTGATTTCAAAGCGGCGGTTTGATAGAAACATATACGCAGCGGTTTGATTTAAAAAAAAGTATTTTTTAATCTTTTTTCCAGTCTAGAAAGTGCCTTTTAGCGACACTTTTTGGCGAAAGAAAATTAGTATTTTTGTAGAATCTTTTTTCTTTCTATAGCCTTTTTAACTTATTTTTAAATCAAATCTAAATTTGGTATAGGGGTAAAAAATTATTTCGGTCGACACCTTTTTAGCGACACTTTTTGGCGGGAAAAATTAAGTAAAATATAATTTTTTCTTTAGCCTTTTTAGCTTATTTTTACACCAAATTTAGATTTTGGTAATAGGGTAAAATTTATTTTTTTCATAATCCAACTGCGCCAAATTTCAAACAAATCAACAAACCAAATATCACAACCAATTATTCATTTACGGTTTTTCTATTGATTTTGTAAAATCCCGGTAAACTTCTTATCGGTTTAAATCTTAGACTTGTAAAATCCCGTGAACGTTAATTGCATTCATAACCAATACATCAAGATGTCTAATATGTCAGAAGATATTTGGTATGCCGGTTCCGATACACGCCCACCAATGCTTGACAGAACAGACTTTGAATCTTGGCAACAACGCATTCGTCTGTATTGTCTGGGAAAAGATAATGGAGAGAACATTATGAAATCGATTACTGAAGGTCCATTTCAAATGGGAACGTTCATACAAACTCCTGCTGAAGATGCTGAAGAAACTGAGGGTGCACTTCAACTAGGTCCAGAACGTGCTAGAGTCTTTACAGACCTTTCTGCTGAAGAAAAGGAAAGGTATAAAGCTGACATTCGTGCTACGAATATCTTACTTCAAGGTATACCAAAAGACATCTACACACTCATCAACCATTATACTGACGCCAAAGACATTTGGGACAATGTGAAGATGATTCTGGAAGGTTCTGAGTTAACAAAGGATGACAGGGAATCACAATTATACGATGAATTTGAACGCTTCTGTCAAATCAAAGGAGAGACCATTCATGTTTACTATGTTAGGTTTTCGAAGCTCATTAACGACATGAGAAACATCAAGATGACCATGTCCAGAATGCAGCTTAACTCTAAATTTGTGAACAACATGTTACCTGAATGGAGCAGATTCATAACTGAAGTCAAACTCAACAGAGGTTTGAAAGAGTCTAACTTTGATCAGTTGTATGCTTACTTGAAGCAACATGAGGTGCATGCTAATGAGAACAGAATGATGATGGAAAGGTTCATTCAACCAACTAATGATCCGTTGGCTCTAGTGTCTAATGCGTCGATTCAGCAGTATCCAACACAGTCATCCATGTCTCAATCCACAAATCAACCATCTCCTGCTGATAATTTTCAACTGGACTCAGGAAGTTCTTCAACTGAAAACTTGATTGAAAGTTTAACCAACTCACTTTCCCTCCTCACTCAATCGTACAAATCGAATCTTCCTCAAACAAACAATCAACTCAGAACCTCTTCCAATGCAAGGAACAAAGCTACAGTTCAAGACGGTAGAGTTGTTGTTCAGGATGTTCGTGGTAGATACATTGCGAATAATCAGGGACGACCATTTCAGAGGAACAATGCAAGAGGAAATGCAGGAGCTGGGAATGCAGGAGGTCAGAACAGAGTTGGCAATGTGAATCCTGGTCAAGCTAAACCCATTAAGTGCTACACCTGTAATGGACTTGGGCACATAGCACGAGAATGTCCTCGGCCAAAGCGACCTCAGGATTCAAACTACTTCAAGGACAAGATGCTGCTAATGCAAGCCCAGGAGAATGGTGCAGTTCTGGATGAAGAACAATTGTTGTTTCTTGCAGGAGAACATGTCACCAACTTTGATGATGATGTGGATGATCCACCAGAGCAAGATTTGGCACTCAACGTGGATCATGTCTTTGAAGCTGATCAACTTGATGCCTTTGACTCCGATGTTGATGAGGCTCCTACTACACACACCATGTTCATGGCGAATCTTACGTCTGAAGATCCAATCTTCAATGAAGTCGGGACATCTTATGACTCGGACATTCCATTTGAGGTACAAGATCATGATAATTATCATGATAGTGTGTATGGGCATCATGATGTGCACGAGATGCAAAACAATATACAACAAGACTACGTTGTTGACTCTGAAGCTGATTATACGAGTGATAATAATATTATTTCGTATGATCAGAATGTGGAAGACAACGCAGAACATGTTGTACAAAGTAATGTATCTTCTGTACAAAATGATGCATTGAGGTCTATTATCGATGAAATGCATGAAGAAGGTGTACAAAGTAGGATAGTAAATAAACATGATAGAGTAGATAAAGACTCATTAAATTCTGAACTTGCGAGATATAAGGAACTGGTCGGGGAGTATGAAAAACGGGCAAAGTTTGAATTAACTGAAAGAGAACAAAAGATTGATGAACAAATGAGAATAATTATCTCTGACCGAAATAGAAAGGAAACTTCTTTAAAATCGAAACTTCATACTGTACAAATGCAACTTCGTTCTATCCTTGACCAATATAAGTCAAAGACGGAAGAAGTGACCATTTTGAAAAAGGATTTTAAACAAACAGAAGATAAATACCTTGAGGAGTTTTTAGATATGAAAAAGCTAAAAGACAAGGTCGAAGATAAATTATACAAACAAGATCATTCTGTACAAACAATGCACATGCTATGTAGACCAAACCCGTTTTATGATGAAAAGAAAAAGGTGGCAATAGGCTACAAAAATCCCTTATGTCTCACCCGTGCTAAGCAATTTCAGTCTGCCCTCTATAATGGTACTGAAATAGTCATGACCAATCATAAACCTGCTGTTGTGCATGACTTAGAGAAACTCTTGAGATAGCTGAGTTAACTAGGAAAAGAATGTATGAGAAAATGAAAAGCCCTCTGTGTATTCAAAACCTGTTAAGCTTGTCCCCAGGGTTCTCCCAACAAAAAATCAAGTGAAAATTAATCTTTATACACTCACACAACTTTTTACGAAATTTGACA
>BQNB010196774.1:0-11264 GCA_026074375.1 Tanacetum coccineum | reverse complement strand
ACTATGCATTCTTTCATGTTCATTATTATTTTTCCTAGATATAGATCTAAACAATCTGAGCTTACAACGATTCTGTAGTTCTATCAATTGGTATCAGAGCCATGGGGCTCATGATCTAGGATCTACAAGGTGTTTTGGTGTCGCATCTATGAAGGAAAAGAGGTACGAATTTTATGTCTTGGTTATCATGTCGAATCTGGGATATTAGGGTTTTTCAGCAACCCTAATTCGATATAACAGGAAGTTTGTTCACAATTGTTGTTGATTGGTTCATGACAACAAGGAGATTTGTCATGATAGGTAATCGTGGCTTAAAAGGTTACAACTGATTATTCCAACTTCCATAGTAATGTCATGTATGAGTTAGTACTGCTAAATTTTTTTAGTACTGCTCGACATATTGCTTGTACTGCTCGAATAGCAACAGTTTAGTAACAGATTTATGACAGAAAAAGCGTTGCTAAATGGTATGGGAGGAAGGAGATAGCAGTTTAGTGACAGGAAAAGTGTCGCTAACAAGGCGTCGTCTGGATACTTAGTATCCTCGTTATTGTTAATACAGTTTGTGAGTATTTAGTACTGCTCTCACAAATTAAAACTGCTAGCTATGAAGTTTATACTGCCAAGGCAGTTTGGTTAATACTGCTTGGGACAAAATGGTTTGTACTGCTAAGCCTATCTTATATCAGACACAGTGGAGAGTTAAGACTGTTAGTTGCATCCGATATTGGTCAATACACGTTTTTAGCACTTGTTTGGATCTCGGACAAAACTGGAATTCTTTCAGTTTATTCTTATTGATTTTATGGCTCGTTTTGGTTATTTATTGAAGATGTGATTACGAAGACGATTGATTATCACTTATTTGATGTTGTAGTTGAGTTTTTCGGATACGTGTTTTATCATATCTTAAAGTGGGTGTTACACTTTGAAGGTAACTTGTTTGTGTTTTCAATGTTGTGATGAAGACTTGTTAGAATCTAGCAAAGGTGTGTGATCTAACTTATGGTGCTCAATGCTCACATTTGCTATCACTATAAGGAGTTACGTTGTTGTGCTCAGTGTCTTATAAAAGATGAGAATTTTGTCAAGAGGCTGCGAGCTACTTATATTTCACATATTTATTTATAAGTTTGACGTCACGTGGATAGTACAAGATATAAGACACTAGTTTGGGTTATTCTACTTCAGCATCAACTTCGTTATACTTAGTTTTCTTCATTAGTAATCATTACAAGTAGCCTACAGAATTGAAGATTCAAGAGATGGTTAACATATGGGTTTCAGGGGAAGCTTATTGTCAAAAATGTTTAAGCATCAGGTTATGTTCATGCACCACTTGAGATGAAAGGTTTCATTACTACTGCTAGTTGTTTATTACTACTGCTAGTTTAAGTTTCTATTGTCTTAAATTCATTATTCTTATTATGTGTCATGGGGGGTAATTTGAGACATTAAAAGGTTGGATTAGTAGTGTGATATATATTTTGTAGTTGTAAAGATTCAAGTTGCTTATCTTCACAAGACCCCTATTGGATTATGACAAAAAGGGGAAAAAGATTACAGAGATAGGATTTGCAGCTTATTATGTGTGGTGATATGAGCAGGTTACAAAGGAAATCTGATTAAGGGGAAGTTTGTTTCATTCAGGGAGATCCATGATCTCAACTTCAGGGGAAGCTTTGGCTTTATGATGAAGTTCATACACGACTTTGTTTGTTTTGTCATCATCAAATAGGGGAAGATTGTTGGGATTCTTGATTTGATGAGACAAAATAAATAAAAAGAATGAAACAAAAGGATCAGAATCTTCATTAAATAATTCTACAAGCTGGTGGAGAATTATGAAAGATTTATCAAAGATATCAAAAGATGAAGATTCTAGAAGATCTCCTTAATAAAGATAAAGATTCAGAAGATAAACTTAAATGTTTAAAAGATTTATTATGCTTATTCCTGTATAAAAAATAAATATCTTAGTATATAAAGATATATAGTTCGTATCGTTTTATACAACAAAAAGATAAACGTATTGTGTGTGTATTCCAAGATGTAGACGTCTAGTGTTTGTGGTGTAGCCTCAAGGATCTTATGATTCCTATTACAGATTTGTTGTAACTGTTCTACTATTGATCAAAGTAGAATTGGGGCTTGGAGTAATTGTTATAGTGAAGATAATGATGAAAACCTTGTTAGAATAACATTGATTTGTTCTTATTCTGTTGTATGTTATTATCTTTGTTATTCATCCTAGATTAGATCTAAACAATCTAGAGCTTAAACAATCTTTAGAACTATCACGTGTTTAGGTTCTATCAATTGGTATCAAAGCCTCATGGCTCGATATCTAGGATCACAAGGTTTGTTTTTGAAGTCGATTATATAAAGAAAAGTGTTCACGTTTTCTGTTTTTGGTGATTGGAAGATTTGGTGAAGATTAAGGTTTTTGCAAACCCTAATTAAATAAAAATAAGAAACGTTCATACTTGTAGCAGCTTGGTGTTATATGAAAAACCTATTTTGTCTAGGGTTTGATATGTTCTTGGTATGACAAAGAAGCAGCAAGTTGTGATACTTGAAGTATTAATGACATCACAAATTCAAGCAACGTGTGTTCATAGACATCCTAATTCGACTAGGATTTTGTGTCTATATGTGATGTATGATCAAACAGGGAAAATTAGGGTTTCACAACAAACCCTAATTTGAGCAGGTTGCAAGAAACAAGGTACGAGTGTTTATTAATTGTTTCTATTCGTGAACATGTACATGTTGTTTAGGATTCGCTGCACAACAAAAGTATATCGTGGCACAATCACATTGAATTGATTACGAATAAGGTTACTGGCAGTGTTAGATGTGAAGCGACTGTGGTTACTGGTTCAAATATTTATGCAGTCATTTGAAACCTATTGTTGTCAGGTATATTCTTATTGTTTCAAGTTTGTATTCAAGGGAATTAGTGTTATTACTGCATTAAATAAAGAAGATTCTTTTTGTATTTTTATATTTTATAAAAAGCAGTAAATCATATGGTTGAGAGATTTGGTTTGGTTTTAGCTATTAAACTAAATAATAATCTACGCTAATGGTGATAACAATATAATAAAAGATTGTATTCATTTAATCATGTATTACTCCCTATATTGCTTCTCCTAGTGTTGTTGATTTGTCACACTTGTGATGATCAAATTTCCTAAGTCATGAATGAATTACACGAACCTGCCATCTATTTAATATTCCATTAAGGCAACGTACAATTAAGGTAGTATGAAGACTATTACAAGGCCCCTAAGAGTATATTAAATGCATGTGAAATATATTAAGAGTGGATCAACCATATTAGGGGGCAAGGTAGTATGAAGACTGTTACCCGATGGTATCCTTTCTACACAATTATGTTTCCCTAGACATATCAACAGCGATACAGACAAAAGCTGGTTTTCTAAAGCCTAACATGCACATCCATCACAAGAAGCAACACCACTAAGATCTACATTCTAGGTTTCATACAATCATAAATGAACACAATAAAAGGTTTAGCCAAGCATGTTTAAGATAAAGCAAGAACAAATAAGAATCACACAACAAGACATATTGAATGATTAAGATAGTCTTACTTGATTAAAACTGTTGGGATTCTTGATTTGATTAGACAAAATAAATAAAAAGAATGAAACAAAAGGATCAGAATCATTATTAAAGAATTCTACAAGCTGGTGGAGAATTATGAAAGATTTATCAAAGATATCAAAAGATGAAGATTCTGGAAGATCTCCTTAATAAAGATAAAGATTCAGAAGATAAACTTAAATGTTTAAAAGATTTATTATGCTTATTCCTTTGTAAAACCTAATATCTCTAGTATATAAAGAGATATAGGTCGTATGGTTTTATACACACAAAAATAAAACGTGTGAAGATGTAGACGTCTAGTGTTTGTGGTGTAGCCTCAAGGATCTTATTTGTGTATTGTTTCTTCCACTGGTAATCATTACTAGCAGCCTCAAAGTATTGAAGATTCTAGAGATTGTTAACATATTGGGTTTCAGAAAGGCTTATGTCAAAATGTTTAAAGCATCAGTTATGTTCATGCAACCACTTGAGTTAAAGGTTTCATTATTACGTGCTAGTTGTTTATTACTACTGCTAGTTTAAGTTTCTACTGTCTTAAATTCATCATTCTTATTATGTGTCATGGGGGGTAATTTGAGACATTAAAAGGCTGGATTAGTAGTGTGATATATGGTTTGTAGTTGTAATGATTCAAGTTGCTTATCTTCACAAGACCCCTATTGGATTATGACAAAAAGGGGAAGAAGATTATAGAGATATGATTTGCAGCTTATTATGTGTGGTGATATGAGCAGGTTAAAAAGGAAATCTGATTAAGGGGAAGTTTGTTTCATTCAAGGAGATCCGTGATCTCAACTTCAAGGGAAGCTTTGGCTTTATGATGAAGTTCGTACACGACTTTGTTTGTTTTGTCATCATCAAATAGGGGAAGATTGTTGGGATTCTTGATTTGATGAGACAAAATAAATAAAAAGAATGAAACAAAAGGATCAGAATCTTTATTAAATAATTCTACAAGCTGGTGGAGAATTATGAAAGATTTATCAAAGATATCAAAAGATGAAGATTCTAGAAGATCTCCTTAATAAAGATAAAGATTCAGAAGATAAACTTAAATGTTTAAAAGATTTATTATGCGTATTCCTTTATAAAACCTAATATCTCTAGTATATAAAGATATATAGGTCGTATGGTTTTATACATACAAAAAGAAAACGTATGTGTGTGTATTCCAAGATGTAGACGTCTAGTGTTTGTGGTGTAGCCTCAAGGATCTTATGATTCCTATTACAGATTTGTTGTAACTGTTCTACTATTGAATAAGTAGAATATGGCGGCTTGGAGTATAATTGTTTTAATGAAGATTATGATGAAACCTGTTAGATATAACATTGATTTGTTCTTATTCTGTTGTATGTTATTATCTTTGTTATTCATCCTAGATTAGATCTAAACAATCTAGAGCTTAAACAATCTTTAGAACTATCACGTGTTTAGGTTCTATCAATTGGTATCAGAGCCTCATGGCTCGATATCTAGGATCACAAGGTTTGTTTTTAAAGTCGATTATATAAAGAAAAGTGTTCACGTTTTTTGTTTTTGGTGATTGGAAGATTCGGTGAAGATTAGGGTTTTTGCAAACCCTAATTAAATTATATATAAGAAACGTTACATACTTGTAGCAGCTGGTGTATATGAAAAAACCTAATTTTGTTTAGGGTTTGATATGTTTTGGTTTGACAAGAAGCAGCAAGGTTGTGATACTTGAAGTATTAATGACTTCCACAAATTCAAGAATGGTGTGTTTAGACATCCTAATTCGACTAGGATTTTGTGTCTATATGTGATGTATGATTAAACAGGGAAAATTAGGGTTTCACAACAAACCCTAATTCGAGCAGGTTACAAGAAACAAGGTACGAATGTTTATTAATTGTTTCTATTCGTGAACATGTACATGTTGTTTAGGATTCGCTGCACAACAAAAGTATATCGTGGCACAATTCACATTGAATTGATTACTGAATAAGGTTTCTGGCAGTGTAGATGTGAAGCGACTGTGGTTTCTGGTTACAAATATTTATGCAGTCTTTTGATACCTAATTTGTTGTCTAGATATATTCTTATTGTTTCTAGTTTTGCGTTCACGGGAAATGTGTTAGTATTTCATTAATAAAGAACGATTCTTTTTGTATTTTTTGATTTTATAGAAGCAGGTAAATCATATGGTTGAGAGATTTGGTTTCGGTTTTGCTAATCTAAACTAAATAATAAATCTACGCTAATGGTGATAACAATATAATGAAAAGATTGTATTTATTTAATCATGTATTACTCCCTATATTGCTTATCCTAGTGTTGTTGCTTTGTCACACTTGTGTTGATCTAATTCCTAAGACATGAACAAAATTACACGAAACCCTGCCGTCTATTTAATATTCCATTAAGCCAACGCGCAATTAAGGTAGTATGAAGACTATTTCAAGGCCCTTAAGAGTATATTAAATGCATGTTAAATATATTAAGAGTAGATCAACCATATTAGGGGGCAAGGTAGTATGAAGACAGTTACCCGATGGTATCCTTTCTACACAATTTGTTTACCTCTAGAATTTCAACCAGTGATACAGACAAAAGCTGGTCTTCTAAAGCCGAACTTGCTCATCCTTACAAGTAAGTACACCATAAGATCTACATTTAGGTTCATTCAATCATAATATGAACACAATAAAAGGTATAGCGCTAGCAATGTTTAAGATAAAAGCAGAACAAAAAGAAAACACACATTAAGAACATATTGAATGATTAAGATAGTCTTTCTTGATTAAAACTGTTGGGATTCTGATTTGATTAGGACAAAATAAATAAAAGAATGATAACAAAGGATCAGATATCATATAAAACTAATTTCTCAAGCTGGTGGATGATGTATGAAAGTTTTATCAAGATATCAAAAGATGGAAGATTGGAAGTCTCCTTAATAAGATAAAGATTCAAAAGATAAACTTAAATGTTTAAAAGATTTATTATGCTTATTCCTTTGTAAAACCTAATATCTCTAGTATATAAAGAGATATAGGTCGTATGGTTTTATACACAAAAAAAGAAAACGTGTGTGTGTATTCCAAGATGTAGACGTCTAGTGTTTGTAGTGTAGCCTCAAGGATCTTATGATTCCTGTTACAGATTTGTTGTAACTATTCTACTATTGATCAAAGTAGAATTGGGGCTTAGAGTAATTGTTATAGTGAAGATAATGATGAAAACCTTGTTAGAATAACATTGATTTGTTTTTATTCCGCTGCATGTTATTATCTTTGTTATTCATCCAAGATTAGATCTAAACAATCTAGAGCTTAAACTATCTTTAGAACTGTCACGTGTTTAGGTTCTATCAAAAACATGAACTGAAGGAAGTATAATAGGGTTTTGAGGCCCTAAATCATCCCTAACAGTTGCTAAATAAACTAGGGTTCGCCCCTTTCTTTGACTCTAAAATTACACACCTAAAACCCTGAAAACGGATTTGTATATATAGATAAATCGTTGCGATGGCATCGCGTTTTAATCGTGACGCCGTCATGAGTAGAATCTTCTAGATCTGCGTGTGAGTCGGTGCGTGCTGACGCCATCATGAAATGTTGTGACGTTGTCACTAAGTGGGTTGTAACGGCATCTTGTATAGTTGGTGACACCGTCTCGAGGCTCTGTGAGCACAAATCTTCAAGAGTCTTGGTGTTGGTCCATAGTCGTGTTTGTTTCTTATCTAATGAGCCACAAGTTCACGTGTTATTTCCTCAAATAGCCTTTCAAATGCTAAATACTTGAAAAGGAACAATTAATACTATTTGGGCATAAATGCCGATTTGGGGGTTAAATGACCCTGAAAAAAGTGTATAAAATGACAATTCAATCAAATACCCCTACACTGGGATTTGTTGTACCACAGCAAATAAGTTTTCTACATAGACAATATCCAATATGAGGGTCATTTTATACCTATCTTAAAAAGTATTTTACAAAACACAACCTTCTAGACCTCGTAATTAAAAGCATGGAAAGCATACACTAGCACCTCACATAAGTGTTTGGGATTATCTCTTTCTCTTGGGTGTATAATAAATTATAACATAAGGGGGAAACGAAAAATCAACACTCATTACCTATCATAGCATATAAATTACCATAGGCTTGGTAAAGGATTAAACCTCCACACGCCTGGGGAAGCATTATTCATTACAACTTAGAGGTCTTTTCCAAAGGGTTGCGGCGGTGTAGTGTGTAAGAAAACTTATGGGATGGGGATACATTTGGGTGGCTTTGGGTGTATTTGGAGTGAAGGGTTAGATATTTTACTTTACAGGAATACACGCTGGTTTGGTTGCTAAGCCAAGACTCGAACATGTATACAAACTCACACAACTCTACATCAATCTCTTTCTTTTTCTTTTCTATTTTTTTAATAACATAATACATCTTAACTTGAGGTTTATAACACGTACCCCTACCTTGGCTTTTTCAGCTCTCGAATTTTCAATCTAACTAATGCCTAATTTGAGGTAGATCAAAAATAACACAATTTTTGGGAGATCATCTATGTAAATGCTTTAGGGGTATTGACTTAAATTTTCTTACCCTTTCTTCACGAAATGAAATACTACCATGAATCGCCAATGTCCACAAATTGTATTTACAAGGCATAAGGGCTTAGCAACACGTGTACTCAAATTATTACTGGGTTAACACAATAATGTACTAAAAATGACGTAATACAGGTAGGCTAAGCGAACTTTGGTTGTAACGATATGGTTTAAGGTGACATGCTCTGAATAATAGTCCGCTTAACCAGAAAAATAGTCCATCTTAACCAGAAAATCACGAGAACTGTGAAAAAGGATAGGCTCGAAGGGTTGTACTCGGGGTATCCTATACTAAAAATGAGTGCATGGCAAGGGTGTGGGATAGTTATATGATCGATGTGATCATCATAACAATTACAGGTTTAAAACATGGGTTAATCCTAATGCCTCTTATCAAGCAAATCCTAATACTCACTATGCGGTCTCAAGATGCATCACAAAAACAAGTTCTAGAATTTAATATACTACCGGTACACTCATATAGTTTAATACCGATCTCAATGCTCTAGAAAAGGCAACAAAGACCACACATACACATCCGTAATTATGGAATAAAAACATATAACTGCACACTCTTTAACTCGAGATAGCTAAAGGTATAAACTATCTTGGGTATCAATAATGGATACCCGAATTCCTAAAGATCTAAAGGCGAACCTCACTTTTTTAGGGTGGAATTTTGAGGGTTTTTGTGCTAGTCATATACATTCCTATCCATGAGACGCTAATAATACTCGGTTTTTGTCGGTATGTGTCATAAAAAAATTAAATTTTGGTCAAATTTACCTCTTATGCTATATTTTCGATATATTACCCATCATTTTAAGGACAAAGCAAATGGCAAATGAAAGAATAGTTTCTAAAGCTTATTTCCCCCCCTACACTTAAGTTGAACATTGTCCCCAATGTTCTATAGAAGTACCTATAAAAATGAATTAAAGGGAAAAGAAACAAGTAAAAGAAACTAGTACTCCCCTAGTTTGCTCAATAATGGAGAAGAAACATGTGATAACTGGTTAAATCGTCCTCCAAGAATCGTCCACTGAAAATTCCTAAGAACTTCCAAGCTTCTTCTCATCAAATATAACCTGTAATCAAAGACAAAGACAACTGTACCAAGCATAAAATGTGCGATATAATAATATACAATGTGAAATTAGGGATATACAATGTGAAATTAGGGTTGACTCTATAAAGCAGTAAAAATAGGATGAGAGGATTGTTAAACTCAGGGTTTTGCAAGTTTATAAAAGAATAGTACATATTTTAAATTTTATGCAAGTTTTATTTCAAAAATAATTAAAAACTTTAAGTTTTCTAGACCTGAGCATTTGACGCTGTCGGGAATATCCTGACGTCGTCACAGATGTCATGGTGACGGCGTCGCGTGTAAATCGTGACGCCGTCTCCACATTCTGTGAAAATGAAAATTTTTGTTTTTGATGAAAAATTTCCTGCACTAGATTCCATAGGTTAATTCCTGTACAAATAGTTGCATAAAACCTGAGATTTGACAATTTACTCATATGATTCGAAACTGGCGCGAATTAATCTAAACAATTTATTTAACATGCTTAAACTTTGTTCAAAAACCGGATAAATTCCTCTACACTTATTATTTGTAAAATACATTTGATTGAAATTAAAACGAGGTTAAAAACAAAACAAAGCATGATTACAAACTAATTCAAACATAATAAACAAACGATAAAGAATTAAAACACACAAGACATTAATTAAGCTAATTCATAATAAACTTAAACAAATATTTGAAACAAGAGTTAAAGTATTTAAACCCTAAAAACTATTACAAACCATAATGTGTAGCCGGGAGGCATGTGTCCCTGATAGCTAATGTGTGGTCGTCGTAGGACTTCTACACGAGAAGTTTTACAACTCCCTAGGCAGTGCACCTAATCGTTGTAGTGTAGTATAGGCAAGACTCAGGGTTGTTTATCGTTCACTCGAGGAATAGGTTGGGAAGGCTTGATCACGGTCTAACAAAATTCTAAGGGTTGAGAGAAGATTATTTTTGTATTTTTATATTTTATGGAAAGCAAGTAAATCATATAATTGGAGAGAGGTTTGGTTTTAGCTGTTTAAACTAAATATTAACTAAGCTACTGGTGATAACAATAAGATAAAAGACTGTGTTTATTTAATCATGTATTACTCCCTAGATTGCTTCTCCTAGTGTTGTTGCCTTGTCACACTTGTGATGATCTGTGTAACTATTTCCTAAAGCATGAACGAATTACACGAACCCGCCGTCTACTTAGTATGCCGCTAGAGCAACGCACATGCAAGGTAGTATGAAGACTATTACACGGCCCCTAGGAGTACACTAAGTGCATTTAAAATATATTAAGAGTGGATCAACCATATTAGGGGGCAACGTAGTATGAAGACTATTACCCAATGGTATCCTCTCTACACAATCACGTTTCCCTAGACATATCAACAGCGATGCAAAAAAAAGCTGGTTTTCTAAGACCTAACGTGCACATCCATCATAAGAAGCAACACCACTAAGATCTACATTCTAGGTTTCATACAATCATAAATAAACATAATAGGAGGTTTAGCCAAGCATGTTAAAGATAAAGCAAGAATAATAAATCAAACAACACATAGACATATTGAATGATTAAGTAAACCTTACTTGATTAAAACATGAATTAGAAAAGGTACAATATGGTTTTTAAGCCTTAAAATCATCTCCTACATCTGCTAAATGAACTAGGGTTCGTACCCTCTTTTTATTCTAAATTACACACTCAAAACCCTAAATTTGGGTTTGTATATATAGGAAAAACGCTGTGACGGCGTCGCATTTTAATCGTGATGCCATCATGAAAGAGAATATTCTAGATAATGGGTTGGGTCATATGCTCTGAAGCCGTCATGGAATCTTGTGACGTCGTCTTGATCTTCGTGGTGACGGCGTCACGTTATATTTGTGACGCCGTCTCTAGTCACTGTAGAGAAATTCTTGATCAATGTTGGTGTAGGTCCGTAGTCTTGTCCGTTTCTTCTCCAAATAAGCCC
>BQNB010196769.1:0-11264 GCA_026074375.1 Tanacetum coccineum | reverse complement strand
TAGTTAGTACTGTTGTGGATTTTAAGCCATCTCTTGGGCTTATTGAGCTTATTTCATAAGCTCATTTGTGGTCCTTACAGCTTATTTGGTTTGAGCAATAAGCTGTGTTTGCTAAAGTTTCTTTTTCCTTGGCTTAATTTGTGTAAAAAGCCCAAGTCTTAAGCATTTTAGCCTCTTAAGCTCACTTTAAGCTCTCTGTCATTAAGCCTTTGTCCCAGCTTATTTAGCCTTAAGCTTTTAGTCTTTTTAGCTTATTTAGATTAGGTTAGGTCCCTTTTAGCTTATCTAGTCCTTAGTTCTAGCTTAGTTGTCCTCAAAGTATCCCAAGACTTAGCTTGTTTAGCCTTTAAGCCATTTTAAATAAAACAGCCACTTTTAAGCTTATTTTTAAGCTTATTGAGGGCTTATCACAAAAAGTTGTAGAAGACAAAGTTGTTAAGCCCCACGAGCTTAACAACTTTGCTTCTTTGAGTTTTCGAAAAAAAAAAGGGGAAGACACTTGGCCCGGGTGAGCAAGACTCGAACCCGGGACCAAGCGATACATCCCCTTTTACACACACACTCTACCACTGCGCCCTTGGGTCTTTTTCGTTATAGACTCAAGGGGCTTGGTATTTATGTACATTTTGCCCTTATAAGCTTATAAGCTGAAAACAGCTTATTCGGGCTTATTCCTTAAGCCAATTTCGTGTTTCTTATTTTTCGTAGAATAGTCTTAGTGTCTAGTATTTTTTGTAAATTTTTCAGAATTTTTCGAAATCATTTAATATTTTTTTTAATTTAATTTCGTTAAAAGTTTAATTAATTCATAAAAAATACAAAAATTATCAAAAAAATATTTTGCTTTTTTAGAAAATTTTCTTTTATCATCTAGTTTGTAGGAAAAATATAAAAATTTTCGTAGGGTCATTTTTACAACTTTGTACTTTTTAAAGAACGGGTCCGGGTGGGGATTTGTTTTTTGACTCGTTTTTGGGTTCAAACGAAACTCGTTTTCGGTCGAGTCTTTTTTATTCTTATTATTTGTTCCACTAGTGTTAGTTTAGTAAGAAAAAATTTCTTCATAGGTTATCTTTTAAAGATTTTAGGTTTTCCCCCTTTTTTGTTCGGATTTCGTTGCTTTCTTATTTAGCTTAAATTCATATTTTTAGGTTTTATCTTAACGTTTTAGTTCGTTATTGTCTAAATTTGACTTTTTCACCTCCCAAATTAATTCCTTCCTTCAAAATCAATTCTTCGTTTTCTATTCGTTTTTCCATTCAGCAATCGTGGGGTTAAATCGACCCGGGAACACTCTATACTACTTTTCGGTTTTATTGATTCTGCGAATTTAGACTATTCTTTTATACTATATTTTATATTTTAATTATATTATTATATTATTTTTAGTATAGTTGGCCGGAATACACTTCAACTAAATTCTCTACTGAATCTATTTAGGAGCCATCTTAGGAAAAATACCCTACGAACTCTTAAGAGGTAGGAAACCTACATTTGATAACTTTAGAGTGTTTGGAAGCAAGTGCTTCATTCTAAACACTAAATACTACCTTACAAAGTTTGACCCAAAGTTATACGAAGGTATCTTTTTAGGTTATTCTCAAAATAGTAAAGCTAGACACATAAACAAACCACACTAGGAAAGTCAAAGAATCACTTAACGTGACATTCGATGAAACTCCTCCACCCTCTAAGACATCACCCTTGAGTGGATTATGATTAGATGAAAAGAGAAGCAATTAGGTCACCGAAAAAGAAAAACCTAGGAATGTGACATTGTGGAATAAACTTTAGAGATGACGAAGAAATTGTCATATATTAAAGAAATCTAGGAACCATCCATTAAAAATTTGTCATAGGGAAACCTTAACCAAAGAACCCTTAGATCACAAGCCCAAAACCAAAGTAACTTCTTTTGTTTTATATCAACTATAGAACCAAAGAATGTGAATGAAGCCTTAACGGATGATAGTTGGATAGTCGCTATGCAAGAAGAATTAAATCAATTCATTGCTAACGACATTTAGGAGTTAGTTCCAAAAACCTTATGAATATTGAAAAATTAATAGGAACTAATTAGAGTGTTTAGAAATAAGTTAAACCAGAATGGTATTTGTTTCTCGAAATAAGGCTAGGTTAGTTGCTCAATGGACTATAATCAAACATGAGGCATCGATTATGATGATACTTATGCCCTGTTTGCTAGACTTGAGTCAATTAGGATTCTATTTAGCTTATCTTTATGCTTTAGACTTTTAACTATTCCAATTGGATGTAAAAAGTGCTTTAATGATGGTTTTATCAATGAGGAGTTTATACGTGGCATACCTCCAGGATTCATTGTCTTGGAAAAACTGGAATAATGTTTATAAATAATGAAAGCTTTATATGGTCTTAAACACGCAGCAAAGCTTGGTATGATAGATTTATAAGCTTTCCTTAATAACAATGAATATAAAATGGGAATGTAGGATTACACTCTTTTACTAAGTGAGAGAAGTTCAAAACCTCATCATCGTTTAAATATTATGTCGGATGACATCATAGTCGGTTCGACTTGTCAAGACTTGTGTGATGAATTTTCCAAAATCATGCATGACGGAGTTCACTTTCTTCCTGTGGATACACGATAAAACAAATGAAAGATTGGTATTTTCTTTAATCAATCTAATTATATTAAAGAAATGGCTTAAGAAATTTGGAATAGAAGAATCTAAACCAAAAAGATATCCCCTTTGTCCTTTGATACCAAACTTCACGATAAGACGAAGGTTGTGGAGTCTGGTAGTTAGTACCAAGTATCGAACTGTTAGGTAGGTTTATTTTACTAAGGAAAAGTAGAGCCAGATATCACGTTTAGTGTCTGACTTTGAGCAACGCTTCACAGAGGCTATTAAAACCTCTCTCCTCTGAAGCAGTATAATCGTATCTTCCGATACATCATTAATGGCATACGCACTTAGGATTCTAGGATTATGGTATCCTAAAGGGACCGGCATAAACAGTAGTATATGCCAACTCTGATCATGCAGGAGATTTATGTGGATGAAAGGTATTTGTTATGTTGCTAGGATGTTGTCATGACACTTGGTTTCAAGGAAAAACAAAACCGTCTTTTATATCACACTACGCAGTCGAATACGGTAAGCGTCGGAAATGCATGTCAATAAGCTCTATGGATGAACAACCTCTTATCGACTTCGACTCGATGACGTCCCGATCATGTGAGACAATAAAGGTGCGATTGACCTTAGCAAAAACCCGGTGCAACATTCTTGAACCAAACACATCGAAATTCGTCCCACTTTCTTTGTGATATGTACAGAGAAAAGAATATCTCAATCGAAAAAGTGACATTCCGTCGACAACATTCGCTAACATTCTACGATAAACCCCTTAAACGTGAATCGTTTAACTATCTACGTCTTGGTTTAGGAATGATGGAACACATTCCATAAATCACATTAGTCCGCTTCTCCTTCTTCTGTCTCAATTCTAGTCTGTGTTCTACTCCGTGTCGTGACAACTTAAATACTTCATCCGAAGTACCTTAAGCATTTTTAATTCGCAAAATGCAAATTAAAATGTCACTCATATTTGTAAACTTTTTGGTCATAAAAATGTGTCCAAAAAACTTATGTGGGCGGCCCCTATACCATTGGCGGCCCACAATTATGTGGGACGCATCAACAAACTCCAAAACTTGAACACTTAACCTAAATTTTCAAAACACAAAATAAACACCCCTTTTCATATCTGCAAGTGACGAACATGACTCAAACCACCCAAAAACTCAAGATCACCCATTAAAACACAAATTGAAGATAAAATCAACACCTACAATCATCCACAACATCTTAAAGATCATAAATTGTAAGTCATTTCATCTATTTTCTTTCAATTTGAGTCTAGGGTTCATGATGAACAAAAAATTGAAATTGGGGATTTTTCATTTTTCTTTCAAATTTGTACATTTTAAGATCTACGAAGAGGATTAAATGTAAAAATAATACGCTTCCAGTTTCGTAACATGGATTTGCATACCATTAGTGATTTGTTGAACAATTAATTTCGAGCCAAAACCCCATGTTATTCTCAAATTACTCACGTTTTAGGCATAATGAAATTTGTGGTTATGTATTGTCAATTCAATTAAAAACGTTTCCAAACCATGATAATGATCTAATGAAACAGAGGTCGAGAATAATAATTCCACAAGTATTTTTTGACATGTTTGGATGAGTAAAATCAAACTAAGGAGTGTTTGGATTAACTGTTAAGTTTTTTTCATTTTTAGGTCAAGATTATTCGTTACTTTAATTTGTACTTTTAGGACACACTAGAGAACAATGGTGCATAACATATTACTAGTAACGGTTGTAAAATGTGATTCTGCATTTTGTTTTAGGGAAACTAATGCATCATAAGTCATAAAGATCACAAAAAATTACAAGTGCATATCATGCCAATTAATATTCACATGTATACCGTAAAAGCCCATGTAAAATTAAAAAATAGAAGAAACCTTGTAAGTCGTTTGCATTCATGAGGTCAGTGGTTTTTTGATTAACTTTCTGTATCTAGATTATGTTCGTCTATGTTTCAGCTTTGTCGAGTTTGAGTTTCTCTTTGAAATTAGTGAACAAATCTATCTCAGGTTCATTCTTTGAGTTTTATAGTCAATTTTCAAATCAATTATTCCGTCATGAAGGTGAAATGTTCATTGGGAATTTGTAATTCAAAACCAATTCTTTTATTACTCTCTTGAAGAATTTGCTTAAATTTTTGACTTACAATGCGGAGGGTGCTGCCTTTTTTAACACATATGGTCAATTGACGGTTCAGATATGGTGTTATGTCCTCTAAGGTATGGTGCATATCAACCAAACCTCCTTCTACTGATGACATCATTTCGTCTTATTTCGAATAGATAGAGAAGGTAAGTCTGTCGAATCGTCTGAGGGAAGAAATTATTGTTCTTAAAATATTAGTTCTAACTCGTAAAATTGAGCAAACTTGAAAGCCTTGGAAGAGATTACATCGGGAATAATGTATTGTTTCTAGGGGTTTAATCGGATCATGTTCCGAGGTAGTCTTTGTTACATGCTTATTATGTCGTACACTCTGAAAAGTTCAACATTGCCTATTTCATGGCAAAACGAATGGAGTAGGTCACTAAACAAAAGCGTTTGATCTTACCCATGGTATGTTATTGACCCGTTTGTTTAAAGTCACCATGAATGAAAATCCTGAATTGAACCAATGAGTCTTTATGTCTTGTAAATCGTTGTATATGAATCCTCTTGCGCTCAACTAGAGCGAAATACTAGAATGGTTCATGGCCACAGAGAGGTCACCACTCCATTCTTCTTTTCACCTTTGACCAACCCATCTTCTTCTTATCCTTAACAATGATGATGATGATGGAAATGGCGAAAGGACCTCGCGTGCAAGCACTCCTTCCACCATTTGTTATGTCAATTCGTTAACCAATCAAGTTCCTCATGTTTTTCAAAACCCACCCCTACATTGACCCTCACTTGGAACCCTTTTACACTCGTCAAACCAAAATCATCAACCGTCAAGTTTAGATTCGAGACAAGCAACGTGGTGGATTAAGGTCAATTGGGAAAAGGCCTTAGAAATTTGTGGAGAAATATCAAAAAGTGAGCAATATGGAGATGTGCTTTGTGAAATTATTAATTATAATACTTATTACTCTATGAAGCTTAAGTACTTAAACTTATATTATTTAGTGATAACTTAGTATTTAGTACGAGCAACGTTAATTTGCATGGTTAAATGAATTTTGATTTGTTCATCCTAACACTTGTTTTCATGGTACTTGTCCACACTCTAATTACCCTCTTAATGATATGCATGTTATTATTAAGTCTAAGCATATATGTGTTTCTTTGATTAAATATGGAATGATGAGTGCTATGAATTTAATTGTTAAGTTTTAGATGATTCATAATGAAATATTGTTGATTGCAAAAAGGGAATATAGGGAACTCTTTCTATAAGGGGATTTACAGAATATATGGAAGAACTGGAAATTTTCCTGGACTCAGTGGAACGGCACCATAAATAAGGGGCGACCCCCTAATATATCTGGGACCGCCATATAATTATGGGACCGCCATCAGAAGTCACGGAAGTTTTATTATGACTACCTGATTTTTTGTGCAGTTGATTATTCTCTCTTAGACCCAGCTAAACCTCCTGCATTTTGCTAAAAAACTTTTGGAATTTGTTTCCTTAATTCTCATGCTTTTCTACTTTGATCATTTGGCTTTCAAATAACATAAGCATTATTTCTCATTATTCCTACATCTTAATCTTTTTCACACGATTCTACCATGAACTCCACCAAAGCTTCTTTCTCTAACCCTTCCAAGAAAATCAAACTAACCATAATCCCTCCTAGACAACTATTTGTCAACATCTCTAGTGATGAAGATGTCACCACCACACCTTCTCCTTCATCTTCTTCATCCTCCTCTCATTCATCATCAATGTCTTGCTCAACCCACCATTCTAACCTCTCTAGAAAACCAAGAATGTCGGTAAGACAAGTATGGAAACGCAAGACATCCGCTCCAAAATCATCACCTTCTTCCTAAAAAGACTCACCTCCACTTCCTCTAAGAGTCCATTTTCAATCTCCTTCACCACCATTATACAATCCACTAAGAGATCAAATGATCAATCAACTTCACAACATTTCCACCATCCTTGATTCATACACTAACCCATCCAATGCCTACATTCATACACCACCTTCACCACCACTGCAACCAATTCATCCTCCTTCTTATGCTCAAGTTGAATTTCACTCAAGTTTTTGTCATTGTTGCAAGTTTTCTAGACACCAACTTCACTCTTTGAGAAATGAAATCAACTTTATTCACTTTCTTCTCACCCGTCCCATACCTCAAATACCCCCTCCAAACCATGTGTCACCAGCCTCTTCTTTTTTCCTCTTTAATTAATCATTCTCATATGATTAATCTACCTAAATAATCGGCCATCCATCTTTTGATTATGGCATCTTCTACATTTCAAGAATCCATTAGTGTAGATCTATGCCTTATTATGACTTTATCTTATGATTATCTACTTTATCTTGTAATGATTCATACAATTATAGTATGAATTTGTCTTATCTTGTATTTAGCTTCAATTGAAATCAATGCTTCTTGTATGAGCTTGTTAAGTAATGAATGAAGCCACTTTATGTTTTGTTGCATAAATTTCTATATTGCTACTTGTTAAAAGATATTTGTCTTGCACTTGTATCTCTAACTTTGTTTTGTAGCAAACAATTTTCGTAAGATCGATCCCTTGGTGCCCCAAATGAGGTGGAGCATACATCAAGGGGGGTTATCGTCGACTTCTTTCTTACTACAACTACTCAACGATCGTCCTTTTTTGAATTCGACAAAAAAGGGGAGAAATTAAACAAAACTCATTAATAATTTGTAACTTTTAATTATATACAAAATGAGTTTATATTTTGTCATCATCAAAAAGAGGGAGATTGTTAATACAAATAATGTCTAAAAACGTTATTTATATTTTTCGACCTCTCAACGTTTTGATAATAACAAAATGTAAAAATGTTTACGATAAAATTAAACGTTTACAAATTATTAATCGTAAAATTCCATTTCTAAGATTAGTAATCACTTAAGGTATAAACAAACAAATTATTAAGCATGATTAGTGATCAAGAAAATGTTTTTTTCTTATCCATCACATTTTTACAAAAGAATTTCACAAAAATAATTATACAAAATGTTTTCTAATTAAAAGAAAAGTTTTATTAAAAACTTCAAATTTGAAATTCAAATTTTCTCTCCAAAATGGAAGGTTCCATACCAGATACAACATTTCCCACAAAAAGACAAAAACAGGAGCGTAGTCTACTGGGCGGCCCCCTTATAGGCCTGGCGGCCCCCAGATATATTTGGGACCGCCAAGACCGCCCCCAGTGACCGTTGGATTTTCCTGCCTATAAATATTGCTTCATTCCCTGCAGAAAAATACACCTCTTAGCATGAAATTTTCAGACAACTTTCTCTCTCTAAAATCTTCTTTTTCTCTCTAAATCTCTTGATCACTAACAATCTTAGATCTTGTTTCAAGTGATTTAATCCCTTCTTCTCATCTCTTCTTTCTCATTCAAGTGCAAGAGAAGAACATTCGTTTTCGCCAAGAAACGAATTGTTATTTAGTGATCTCTCCTCTCTTCTTCTAAGTATCAAATCTCTATTGTAATTATCTTGTGTATTTGTATGATTCGAATTGTGTGTAAATCCGATAGTGTAGATCTAGTGATTGTGTATTGATTGTGAAGTGGTAGATTGGTTCTAGCTAAGATTAGAACTCGACGTTTAGCTTAGTGTCGAAAAATAACGTAAGCAACGTGTAAACGGTTTTCTCCGCCTGAAGGGAGCTTGTTGACATAGTGAAATCTCGAGTAGGATACTCGAGGAGTGGAGTAAGGCGAAGAGGTGCTTCGTAGCTGAACCTCAATTAAATCATGGCGTCTTGGTTTGATTGTTCCTTTAGCTTTAGTTTAGATTGTTATATTGTGTGTTCATATTGTGAATTGGTTAAACATACAACTTGAATCTAAATATTTTGAAAGCAAAATTTTAAAACGTAAATGAACTTGTAAACTATTCAACCCCTCCCCCCTTCTAGTTTCCACATATTCATCACCTCTTGCAAACATTCTTTCCTCTCTTGTCTCTTCTCTAATCCTATAAGTCTAAACATCTAGTGTTCTTAATCTTCTCTTCTATCATCTATTGAAGAACACACATCTTCGCAAGAGAGCCACACAATTACCTAATCCTCACTTGTGTGTTTTGTCGAAGGTCTTTTTTTTATACCCTTTCTTTAGAATCAAGTCTCTAGGCTAGGTTAGGACTTGATTCAACAATCAATGTATCTTTCATTATCGAGTTGTAAGGGAAGTCTTGTATCCGTGTGATCAAGCCTAGATCATTGGGGATCTAGTTGGGGTTTGCTAAGCTTCCAAGGGGAAGGCTTCTAGAGTTAAAGGTTAAGTCGAATCACGGTTTCATAGGGTGGATTCCGAGGGCGAAATACCGTAGGTAGTAACTCTTTTATGTGAGCGCTGAGTTTTGTTGAAAGTCGGTGGAGGTAAGTTCTAATACGGTTTGTAGTCCACCATAATGATTCGCAACTGGACGTACAGAAGGAATAAACCCCCTTCCCGAACCAGTGTATATCGTGGTGGCTCTTCTTCTCTCTTTTTCTCGCTATCTACTTATTGTTCTCATTGCAAAGTAGTATAGTACACCACTCGGCTCTTTCAAGACTTGAAGTTTTTTAAACTTTGAAGAAGTTAAGAAAACCGTATTCACCCCCCTCTACTATTCTACAATTGGTATTAGACCAGCTTACTAAAGTTTTCAAGCGTTAAAACTTAAAGCCTTCCCGAGAAGTCGTTTTAAGTTGAAAACTTCTTTTTCAAAAATTTGAAATCCTAACTCCGATTTTTGAAAAAGTTATGTAAAGATCCATGGCTCAATAGAACTATGTCGAGGGGTGTTATATGCAAATACCACCTTTGCTAGAACCAAATGGGTTTTGCTTTTAGAAAGCCTGTTTTGAGACTTACGTAAAGTCCAAAGATATTGACTTATGGCAAGTCATCCAAAAAGGTGATTTCTACTATGAAGTTGAAGACTCAGAGGCAAAGCTAATGAAGGAAACGCCGTATGAACTTCTTGAAGATGATCAAAAGAAGAAACTTGGCAAGAATAATAAAGCCATGATGACTTTATACAATGCTCTACCCCGAAAAGAGTATGAAAGAGTCTTTATGTGTAAAACCGCCAAGGAGGTTTGGCATACACTGATCATCACTCACCAAGGAAATTCTCAAGTCAAGAATTGCAAGATTAATCTTCTCACTCAAGAATATGAGAATTTCTCAATCTATAATGAAGAAACTATTGATAGTGGCTTCACTCGATTCAACGCTATTGTGACTAGTCTAAAATCTTTAGATCCGGACTACTCAAGCAAGAATCATGTGAGAAAGTTTCTCCGTGCTCTCAGTGAATGGATTCGCAAAGGTGAGGCATGAGGACAGCAAAGATTAGGCTACACTTCCTCTGGACGAGTAATTGTAAACTCAAAGTTTATGAAATAGTTCTTAGATATGATGGTGTATGTATCTCAAGACACCAAAGAAAGGTAAAAATATTAGCTCTAAAGGTTAAGTACTTGGCCTTTAAAGCTAAAGTCACTAGGGAACAAACTAGTGACGATAGTGATAGTCAAGATGAAAGTGATGAAGAAGTAGATGAAGAAGAAGCCGAAGCATATAATTTATTGGCTAGGGACTTCCACAAGGGCAATCGATTCGGACGGGGAAATCGATTTGGTAATGGCGGAAATAGATTCGGAAAAGGCCGTAGAAATAACTTTGGGAACAAAGGTGGTGCAAGCTCAAAGCCAAAGGAGGCTTGCTAAAATTGCGGGATAGAAGGTCACTTCGCTAGTGAGTATAGAAAGTCGAAGGAGAACATGGCTTTTGTTGGAAGTGCATGGAGCGATAGTGAAGATGCAGACGAACAATTAAATGACACAACTTGTCTCATGGCAATCGACTCTCAAGAGGTAGTATCCAAACCATCTAGTTCTAATACTGATTTAAATTTTATTGATTTGCAAAAAGAGAATGAGGAACTCCTAAAGTTTAACAAAGATTTTACTATATCTTTTGAAAAACTTTTAAAAGAAAAACGGGCTCATGAAAATGAAAATTCAAAACTTTCAAGTAAAATCAATGATCTTGAAATTGAAGTAAAGAAACTTGCAACTAATAAAGAGGTGGTTGAACCTTGTAAAAATTGTGATGTTCTCACCAAAGAGGTTGACTCTTTAAAGTGTATGTTTCCAATCTTCAAGATAAAGCATTGAATTTTTCAGAATTCAAATCAAGTAGCATTGCTTTAGACGATATGTTAAGTCGTCAAAAAGTGTCCCAAGATAAGGAAGGTCTTGGATTTTCAAAAAATGATAAAAACACTTCCGTAAGTCCAAACAAACCAATAGTGTTTGTAAAACAAAGTAAAAAGGAAATTGCGTCAACTAGCTTTGTTAAACCCGTAGTCCCTCAAACTCATTTTGCAAACACTCGAGGTCTTCAAACACCCATTAGAAGTATGGAAACAACATACCAAGGACATCACTCGGGCTCTCACAATGGACTTGGA
>BQNB010196768.1:520-11264 GCA_026074375.1 Tanacetum coccineum | reverse complement strand
AGGTATATCGATCAATGTCCCGGCATGACTCTTCCCTTCATCCTTGTCCCCAAATATGGAATAGTAAAAACTTTTAGACATTAGGTTAATGGGCAAGGAAGGGAGGAGGTCAGTGATAACATACTTATACCTGATTACACAAGAAAATTCCATCTTATAAGAGCCGATTTTAACAAAAATTGGTACAAAATCATCTCGATCCATTTTAGTTTCTAAAGGTGTATCTAAATCGTTTAGTTATATGTAGCCACCATAAATTGGGTCAAATGATTCATCACCCTCCCCGATAAAGTTTGTTTTCGAATCAAGACTGTTTATTATAAAGACCCTTTTGATTATGTTAGTGGCGGGTTTAACACTTTTAAAAACAAGTTTTTCTTCCCCGACCCTTAAAGTAATCTTCCTTTTAAAGACATCAATCTTGGAATGGGCAGTTGACAAGGATGGTCGTCCGAGGATTAAAGGGACATCATTATCCTCGGGTATGTCCAAGATGATAAAGTCTATAGGAAAAATAAATTTGCCTATCCTTACTAGCACATCTTCGGCAATACCCTTTGGTTGTTTAATGGTTCGGTCAACCTGTTCGATGGTCAACATAGTGTGAGATAAAATTCCTAGACCAAGGTTGGTGTAGGTAGAGAATGGCATAACGCTCACACTTGCTCCAAGGTCAACAAGAGCTTTGTCACACTTAATTGTTTTCTTAATAGTCTGTTTTGGTATACGGCGTATTCATTCATAGAATACGGCGTATCTAGCTCTCTGTCCAGATACATCGTATCAAGTTCTTGCTGACTATACGTCGTATTCATAAATCCATATACGGCGTATCGATAGTGGTTCGCTAAAATTCCTATAGAATAAATTCTATTAGAATAGCTTTACTTTGAATTATGTCTTTCATGGCAGGAACGTTGCTCGATCCATTACAGTTTTCTTATCCAAAAAAAAAAGATTAACGATGGAAGAATTAGTAAATAAATTCATTGAGGAAGGAGAATGGGAACACGAGAAAACATATGCATTCATCAAAGAATTCAGAACAACCAGCGAGCTCCTTCTTAAAGAAAGAAACAACTCTCTAAGCGAGCTTGAATTTGAAGTATACGGGCTGTCAAGGGCAATCAATAAAAGCCTAAATGGTAGGATACGAGGCCAAAGGAGTAACCACTAGAGGAGGAAAATCCACAACCGAACCCATTAGCGACGATGAAAATACCAATAAACACCCGTTACCCCATCATGACAAACCAACTACTCCCAGATGAGATCTCCACCAAAATCAAACCTAAAAAAACCATGAACAAACTAACGAACTGCAACCTAAACCTTCATCAATACCTTTTCCCCACAGATTGAGAAAGGAAAAAGAGGAAGCTCAACAAAGAAAATTCCTAGAAAATCTCAAATAACTCCATATAAACATCCCATTCACCGAAGCTCTAGCACAAATGCCTAAATACATTAAGTTTCTAAAGGGCCTACTATCAAACAAAGCAAGATTAGAGGAAGCCCGCACGATAACAATGAATGAAAGATGCTCTACAGTCTTGTTGAATAAACTTCCATCTAAAGAAAAAGACACAGGAAGCTGTTTTTGAGGCAACGAGTGATAAGTATTCAGAATATTCACATCTTGTGCCTCTCTTCAATCACCACAACTAAAGTTTTGCAGTAATCTTGGAAAAGAGACTGTTTCATAAAATAGGTTTTTGTGTTGTGTGCCCGATACGGCGTATGACTCATGCCCGATACGGCGTATCTCAGAGAAATCAGCTTTAGCAGTTGAGATTGATTTAACTTGGTCTTGAGTTTTCATCTCCATAGATCTAGGCAGGCTTCCAAACCCTCTCTCTTGCAAGACTTTACTCATCTGTCCAATTTGTATTTCCAAGGTCTTAATCGAAGCTCCTTGGTTTCTTATTGCTGCATCGGTAGAAGCTCGGATCTTCGTGATTATGTTCGAGTTTTCTTCATTCCTTTTAGTTGATTTTGCTATGAATTTGTTCAGTGATTCTTCCAGGCTTTGTCTTCGATTAGGATACGAAGAATTTCCATTATTTCGTTGGTAGAATCCTGGCCCTGCTGCTCTATACTGTCCTCCAGGTTGATAGGGTACACCAAACTGTGTATAGTAGGCTTCTTCCAAAGTTTTCCCTTCTTCCTTTTGTGGACAATCTTTTGTATAGTGTGGTCCCTTGCATAGTTCGCATCCGACCTGAGTAGCGTACACTTTCTCATTTACTTTCTTTATTTCTCGTCTGAGATTGTTGAGTTGGGCTTGGATAGCAGCAAGCCCGTCAGAAGTTTCAGTACTTCTAGTCCTAGAAGATGTTCCATTGTGCCATTTCTAAGAGTATTTAGCCATATCCTCAATGGCTATTTTAGCATCAGCAGCAGTTTTGGAAGGTATGACACCCTTTGAGTCCAGGATCTGTCGAGTTGAAACATCGAGCCCGTTGTAAAACAAGATAACTTTCTGCATGTCGGTCAAATAATGTTAAGGACACTTCATCAACAATTCTTTAAATCTTTCCCATACACGGAAAAGGCTTTCATCGGGTGCCTGCTGGAAGTTGTTAATTTCCTCTATTTTCTCTGCGGTACGTGCAGGTGGACAGTATTTGCTCAGAAACTTAGTTTTGAGGACCTCCTAGGTTATAATTGATCCTGATGGCTGGTTCTTTAGCCATCTACTTGCAGCTCCAGTGAGGGATATGGGGAAGGCTCGAAGCATGATTTGATCTTGAGTTACTTTTGGGATGTGAAATAAGTCAACAATCTCTAGAACCTTTTCGATGTGCTCGTTTGCATCTTCGTGTTCCGAGCCACTGAAAGTATTGTCACGAAGTTCTTTGAGAAATTGCCCCTTCAATTCAAAGGGGGTATCTTGGTTGATCGTAGGCCTAGTAACGCCTGACCCGTAATTTTATCGGGTTTTGCTCATATACTGCTCCATTGTTTCCGTCATTGTTTCTCTTTCCCATTCCTCTGATTGTTTTTTGATGTCAAAAATGTGATCGAACTCAGGTGAATTCGATTCTATGAGACTAGGTGTATCGAAGAGCCTTATTTTTAAGCGAAATTTCTATTCTGAGTTTTCAAAAGGTGAGAGTAGTTCCTTCGTCGAACTTCTTGTCATGCACTACCTGAAACAAATGACAACGAATCAGTAGGATATGTCCTGATGAGGGGAATTAAGAGTGAAATCAAATAGATGGAGTTTTACTATTGTTACTGTATCAGATGACGAATACGCCATATTCAATTAATTTGAATACGCCGTATAGGCCGGTTGAATACCAATACGCCGTATAGAGTTCACGGAATACGCCGTATTGTTTGGAAAACAGATACGTCGTTTAGACTGTGAAACTCAAACTGTCCTGATAAGAAGGGTTGATACGTCGTATCCAACTGGTGGATACGGCGTATCAGGTGATCAGTCAGAACAAAATACTATTTAAAATAATTAAATGCGGGAATTAAAACAAACAATTTAAACACACAAAGCGAATAAATACAAACAGAATTTAAATAAATAATTAATGGTTAGAAATACTGATAAGAATAAGGTTTAATAATTTCACTCCCCGCCAGCGGTGCCAAAAAAACCTAATGTGCTATCATGTAGGGTCAATTATTTGATTATCAAGTTTTAAATTTATATTTAGCCGACAAACCTAAAACAACACTTTAACGGGCAGTGTACCCGATCGGGTGGAGTTTCACGGTAAGTAGGGTGTCGAACACTAAGAGTGAAACATTAATCCTATATTCTATCAGTATTTTAATTAGTTCTATTTACTGGTTAAACCTATGCTATATACGTTGTCTAATGATATGGGGGGTTTTCAGCCTGAGAGACTGGCACAGGTTTGGTGGTGACAAATATCAATTCAATAAACAATAAACACAAAAGAAGAAAATTAAAAGATAGAAAACTGTATTGGCCATATTAAATCCAGTTCAATGTTGGTTTGTTTGTTTTAGTGCAATGATTTACTTATCTCAAAGGGACATATCATTCTTAAGACTTATACGGGTCATCATCCAAAGACCTAGACACGATTAATCTTGTCACAATTAACGCATCGCATTAATGCATCATTTAGCTTAAATAAAATCTATCTTAGGGAAAAAACCCATAGCCCAACGGGCTTTACCCCACTTATTTTTGACGTGTTTTATATACTGGTAGTCCACTATTCAAATCTTTATCAGTTAAATAAGAGCATGATTGGCTGGAAACATAAACGGTCCACTACGGTCCCAAACTAAGCTCATAATTCAAAGACAAAGACATAACGTTATTTGTGATCCTATTGGTCTAGTAATATAAAACACGATATGGAGAGCTATCCCGGTATCTAGATTACTTTTTAGGTTATCCCCCATTACGGACCCAGTTGAATGACTAGGTCAAATCAAGACTCTTAAACAAGTATGAGGTGATAACATATAAAACATCAATCGATTATTAAGAAATCACTTTTTGAAACAAACCAAAAATTGAATCTTCATTAAGATGGGCTATACCCGAGGGTTATTAGCCCCATAATTTCATGTGTAATTATACAAGCGTTCTAATAAACCATAGAAGTCAAAACACTTAAGAGAGTAAAAATTACACAATGTCTTCTATGGATTCGTGATCAATGCTTGACCTTGGTGGCTGATCTTCTCTCCTAAAATTCTTCTTTTAATGAGTATGGTATAAAGAATATGATATTGCACACTCAAAACTCATTTTTGAGTCTTCTATTTATAGTTTCTGAAAAAGACTCGATACGCCGTATCTGGGTAGGCGATACGGAATATTAGGCTGGATTACTTGGAGTGCGCGCTACGTTCTCAATCAATCAGTGATATCATTCCCAATTTACTTTATTTACTGTATCTTCGAATAGTTATCTTCATCGATACGGCGTATGTAAACAGAAGAGATATGCCGTATTGGGAATTGGTCAAACACGTTTTCTTGTGAAGTTCAAGCGGTGATACGCCGTATCTCTTTAGTTGGATACGACATATTGGTCAAAAATCAGCAATCTTCAAATATCTTTGTTTTCGCTCCAAATTATGCGCCTTTTAACTTGTCTTCACAAAACACTCCTGAATTACTGCATTTATCAACTTTAAAGCAATTAAGTACCAAATTAAAGGAGCTTGTTAACATAGTGAAGAAAACTCTCGAGTTAGGTGCTCGAGGAGTGGAGTATGGCAAAGAGGTGCTTCGTTGCCGAATCACTATAAATCCTCGCGTTGTGGTTTGATTGTTCTTACTCTTATCTCTTGTCTTACATTATTTTCTCATATACTATCCTATTAATTGTTTATATAAGTATATTGTTCATATTGTGCAATGTTGAATTCACATAAAGTCGAATCTAGAATTTTTACAAACACTTTAAAACCTTAAATTAAAAAGCAGTAAACTATTCAACCCCCCCCCCTTCTAGTTTTCCACAATTGGTATCAAGAGCCACGTCAAATAATATTTTTAAAATAAATTGTATTTTAAAACTTGAATCGATCTATGGAATGGGAAAAATATTTAGAAGGGCAATCTATGCAAAGACCACCACTATTTGAAAGTGACGGATTTATTTATTGGAAAAATAGATTCGAAACTTATGTGAAGTCAAAAGATCTAGATCTTTGGCATGTTATTACCGATGGTGATTTTCCTCCTATTCAAAATAATCCCGAAACTAAAAAGGATGAAGTTGTACCTTTTCATAAACAAAACGATGATCTTAAAAAGAAACATGCAAAAAATAATGAAGCTAAAATGGTAATTTATAATGCTTTGCCACGTAAAGAATACGAAAGAATTTTTATGTGTCAAACCGCAAAAGAAATTTGGGATACTTTATTAATCACTCATCAAGGTAATAATCAAGTCAAAGCTAACAAAATAGATCTTCTTGTTCAACAATATGAACAATTTATGATTCTGGAAGAGGAGTCAATAGATAATGCATTTGCTAAATTTAACACTATTATTACTAGTCTAAAAGCACTTGATGAAGGTTTTTCTAGCAAGAATTGTGTTAGGAAATTTCTTAGGGCATTACATCCAAAATGGCGCGCGAAAGTCACGGCGATTGAAGAATCAAAGAATCTAACAACCTTACCTCTTGACGAACTAATTGGAAACTTGAAAGTTTATGAAGAAGTAATAAAGAAAGATTTCGAAACGGTCAAAGGCAAGAAAGAACAAAGTAGATCTCTTGCATTAAAGGTGAAAAAGGAAGTAAGTGATGAAGATAGCTCAAGCTCCGATAGTGAAGACGAAGAGTATGCTATGGCCGTAAAGGAATTCAAGAAATTCTTCAAGAGACGAGGAAGATTTGTAAGACAACCACGAGGCGATAGAAAAACATTCCAAAGAAGTAGAAATGATGGTTATGGTAAAAGTGAAAGAAAATGTTTTAGATGTGGTGATCCAAATCACCTCATTGGAGAATGTTCAAAGCCGCCAAAGAACAACGATCAAAGAGCATTTATTGGAGGAGCATGGAGCGACAATGGAGAAGATGAAGTGGAAAAGACTAAAGATGAAACTTGTCTTGTAGCTCAAGCGCCCGATGAAATATGCTTAGGAATAAACTTGGAACCCGATGAGTGGATTAAAGATAGTGGATGCTCAAAACACATGACGGGTAATCGAAAATTATTTTCTTCATACAAAGCATACAACGGAGGTAACGTAATTTTTGGGAGCAACTTGCGCAGTAAAATCATAGGCAAATGTACGATTTCTCAAGACTCCCTAATAATTGAAAATGTTGAGCACGTAGATAACTTAACATATAACTTGCTTAGTGTAGGTCAACTATGTGATAATAAAAGCAAAGTAATATTTACCGAACATGATAGCGAAATAATTAAAGACGAAAAGGTTATAGGTAAAGGAATTAGGAAAGGAGGAATATATGTAATGAAACTAGGAAATAAACCGGAAGATAAAATATGCCTTGCAACATTAGACAAAAACTCCACACTATGGTATAGGAGATTAGGTCACGCGAATATGCAACTAATTCAATCATTAGCATCTAAAGAGTTAGTTAGAAATCTACCCAAACTTAAAGACGACCGACATTTTTGTGATGCTTGCAAAATTAGAAAACAAGCTCATGCAAGTCATAAGGCTAAAAATATAGTTTCAACAACTAGATGCTTAGAACTACTTCACTTGCATTTGTTTGGCCCTTCCGCCATACGAAGCTATAGAGGGAATCTTTATACCTTAGTAATCGTAGATGACTATTCTCGATTCACATGGACTAGATTTTTAGCAAATAAAACCGAAGCCTTTGAAAAATTTAAAATATTTAGCAAAAAAGATCCAAACATAATTAGGACTAGTTCCATTGTATCATTAAACAATCAGGTGTCGTGAATTGATAAATTAAAGTACAATTCGAAAACTATTGTGATTTAAATGGGATATCTCATAATTTTTCCGCTCCTCGTACTCCACAGTCAAATGGGGTAGTAGAAAGAAAAAATCGCACTCTACAAGAAATGAGTAGAACCATGTTAAACGAACAATCTATTCCTCAAAAATTTTGGTGTAATGCGGTCGATACGTCAACCTATATAATTAATAGAGTTTGCATTAGACCTATTTTAGGAAAAACTCCATACAAGTTATTAAGAGGTAGGTGATAAGTGCTTAATTACACATATCTTTTACCTCTAAAAACGAGCTTAAATGACCAAAAACAGACAACAACTGCCAAATATATGTTTGTTTTGCATTTGTATTGTGCAGGAAGTGGATATCAACAAAAAGACAGAAAACCAAGCCAAAATGACAAAACTGAGCATGGAATGGAAAAGACTGTGCAAAATCAAGGCAAAAGTCCAAAAATGCCAAAGTCAGAGTCAATACAGAAGAATCAGCAGTCAAACCGGAGCCGGAACTGAAGAATACTATTGGATGCAATCTTAACCCATCTGATGGGCCGGGAAAGCCCAATAGTATAACTATGAAGACTGTGAAGACTTTGAAGGCCAATTCTTAGCCCAGTTACAGCCAAGTCGTCAGGCCATAGTACACACAAATCGCCACCTAAACCTTATTGAGACCTCTAAAAAGCCCAATCACATAAGCCAAAACTTATTGGGCCCAGAGAACACGCGTTTGTTGTAACAAACTAACTACCTTCAACCTCTTTTCCCGCGTTTTCTTCACACAAACCCAATTTCGATTTTACCCTTCCCCGCTCCTATATAACTCTCAACCTCGTTTCATAAGCCTTCTCCAATCACAATCGACCACGTGGCACTTCTTTATTGGTCCTGACACCTCACAAAATTCATCCAACGGCTTAGATTGTCTCGCAAATAATCAAGGGCTAGGATTTAATGGAAGTTTCAGGAAACTTTCCCATCTCTTCATCTATTCTCTATAAATAGAAGCTCTAGTGCTCATTTTTTTCTGTTGTTGTTGTTTTAGTTTTAAATTTCAGTTTTGTAATTTCCTTCAATTTTAAGCATTTTTCTTTCAAGACTTTTAAATAGCTTTAAAGTTCTTGTACTCTGCTTATATAAGCTTGTACCTCTTCACTTGTTCAATAAGATTCAATTTACAAGTGTTCTTTTCTTTTGATTTCAATTTGAAGTCGTTTTCAATCAAATAAGCTCTAAATAAGCTCTTTTGAGCTTATTACTTTTAATAAGCTCATTTTTAGCTTATATCCTGTTTTAGTCAATCATTTGTTTATCCTTATCATTTGCATCAAAGATTATGATTACTTGAGTGATTTTAATTTCACTTTGAAGATATAAGGAAGAATAAGCTCAATACTAGCTTAACCAACCCCTGTTTTTTCCTTTTCTTAGTGTAAAATTTAATTAAGTTTCTTTAAGATTATTATACTCAGTTGTTTTAAAAGCTTTATGTTGTAATATTTCTGTTTTTAATATAAAAAGTTAAGAGTTCTTGTGAAATTACTATTGTCAAAATTTCAAGTATAATTTAAGTTGCTTAATTCTGTTTAATATCATGTTGTTTAAGCTTGGTAATTAGCTGTCTTTAGTTTTCATAAGATTTAGTTGAAATAATCTCACTTAATCTTCCAATTCTGTCATAATAGTAGTATAAACCTAGGAGAGGAACTAGTATATAATTCCTAATAAGCTAGTACTTTTTCAGCTTAAATAGTTTTATTAGGTAATTCTAAGTGAAAGTAGATAAAAAGTTCTGAAAGTTTTAGATTTAAGAAAGGTTTTAAGCTCACTTTAATTTTGATAGATTTTCTTAAGGAGTGTTTGGTATTAGCCTATTTTTACTCTTAAAGTCATAATCAACTTGTCAAAGTTATTCATTCATGTGAGTTAGGGTATAAGTACAAGAGATTAACAGCTTTTAAAAGTTAGAGTTTAGAATTTAAAAGTTTGGGAGTTAAAACTCTCTTGCCAGCACCAGGGCAAATTTCAGCTGTAAGAGGTTAAGATTTTAGGACTTAAAGAGCATTTTAGAGTTTAAGGTTGTGTTGTGCTCATTTAGATTCATTTGGTGATGTATTAGTTCTAAAAACTGAGCCTGTATTTAAGTGCATTGCCATTTGCATCAGCAACAAAGTAGATCAGCAACATAGTATAGCAGCACTTTGATTTCTAGTTTAATTTTCTTATTGAATTTTCACTATTAGTTAGAATTTAGCAAAAGCTTTTATCTAGGTTAATTCAAAGTCAATTGTTCAGCTTATATTCAAAAATTCAGTCTTAAAGGTTTAGTAAATAGCTCTTTAGCTTATTAGATAAAAGCTCAAAATAGCTTAAGCCTAAAACTTGCATTATTCATAATCATAGTTCTTGTAATTGCTGTTAACAAGTGGTTAATTTCTTCTTAGATATATCTAGTACACATCTTAAGCCACAATTAGCTTCTTCTGTTTTTAAGTTTCACCTAGAAATAAGCTCAATATAAGCTAGAATCTAAAAAGCTCTCTAAACCTTACTTTCTGTAACAGGAAACTTACAGCTTATTTTCTAGCTTATTCTTTGGTTAAAAGTCCAAAGTGCTTTTGTTAAAGTTGTTAGAAATAAGCTGTTTTATAACTTTGTAGTTTTGAGTTTTGTCTGAAAAGCACTTTTTAATAAGCCAAATTAAGCCAATAGCGCAGGGTCTGTTTTGTACTTTTCTAATAGTTCAAGGTTAGCTGTTTTCACTATAGTGTAAATTTTCCCAAGTTAGCCCGCTTACCCTATACTTTCATTTCTTTCAATTCCTACCCTGTTTTTCTTAGAATAATAAAAAGTTTAATATTTTAGTTTTTAGTTTTATATAATTAGGGTTCATACTTTTAATCAATCAAATTAGAGTTCAATTAGCCAATAGAAATTGGGGCTTTTCATTCCATTAAATTTCTGCACTCTTTTAGTATCTTAAAACCATTTTTCTATATTTTTCTCATTAAAGTTGTATTTTCTAGGAATTAAAATAGATTGTAGTTAATTCCTTTTTCTTATAAAAATCATAAAAAATAGAAAAATAGTTGAAAAATTAAAATTCTTTTTGCATTAATTTTCATTTTAAATCTAGTATTTTTGAAAAATAAAAGAAAAATTTTAGTGTTAATTTTTAGAAAAAGTTTATTTTTGTTAATTCATTAAATCTTAGAAAAATCATAAAAAATTCAAAAATTAATAAAAAAATATTTTTCTTTTTTATAAAATTTTCTTTTGTCATTTAGTGTCTAGGAAAAATACAACATTTAGT
>BQNB010196767.1:0-11264 GCA_026074375.1 Tanacetum coccineum | reverse complement strand
AATACACAAAAGGCTTATTTGTTGGCTTATAAGCTTATATGATTTAAGCTTATTTTCCATTAGCTCTTAGTTTGAGGCTTATCGGCTTATAAAAACTTACTATAATATACTAAGCTTAAATAAGTCATAAAATTAGAGCCTATGAAAAATAAGGCGAATTCATGTAAACATCCATGTTCGGTTAGTTATAGAAGCTAGTAAAAGCTGAATAACGCTGTGCAAGTTCCTAATATGACATACGTGATGAACAAACTGACCATACTTTGTTCATTGGGCTATATATAAATATAAGAAATAAGGTAAACAATCTAGGATCAAATTGTTATGAATTTATGATCACAATCTGAGAGTCGTGTAAACACTTTCAGATCGAAGTATTTCGATGGTTCTATCGAAATCTTAAATCGGATAAAACTCAGATTTAAAAACGAGAATTTGTTTTGATGTTATGAAACTGAACCAGAGATAGTGATATGTATATATGACCAACAAACAAAAACTAAATGTCGGTTGTAACTGCAAAACTGTTAAACTAACCACCAAATTAGTTTAAATAAACGGGCAAAAACAAGTCCATAGTTTCCGGAAATTTTATTTTCAAGCTCGACCCCAGCCTGCCAGGGCTGCCGCCCCTTGGACCTTGCTACCAGGGGCGCTGCCCCCGGACCCTCGTCATTCGGGGCTTCGCCCCGTACAACATGTATCATGATTACACATTGATCAACCAAGTTAATCTATTACACTTAAATCATATTAGTTACGCAAAATCACCAACACAAATGACAATCAGCGCAGCATAAGTCATAGTTTTATGTAGATTCCGTAAGGAATAAGAGATAACCAGAACTCTAAACATACTCAATAAGCAATTACGATAACCCTGCCACGAAGATTTATTTTGAAACTACTATGATAAAAACGTAAGTTGGAATATATGAAACTGATGGCTTCTTTCTTTTCTTATCAGCCAACGGCGCGATTTCGTTTCATTCACTTGCTAATTGTTCCACTGTTTGCAATACTTATTGCTTACTTTGGCTACGACCGGATATGGAGGCCAACCGAGGAACCATCTCCCTCTTCACCAGAACTAGCTGTCAGTCAACAAGTGATCACTGATACGGGCACTACATGGGCTGTCCTCATTGCCGGCTCAAAAGGCTACAGTAACTATCGCCATCAGGTGACTTGAACTCTGCCATTTCTTTTATTATCTGCCACGGGGTTCAATGGCCCGAGTGACAGGTAAGAACAATGGGTCACAACGGTATAAACACAATTGCGGAAGCAAAACCTTCATTTGACAGCACTTACCCAAACCCGTATGAACCTATGAGGATGCAAACAAATAGGGAAAACTAAAAACAACTCTAATCAGCCCCTAACAGTCTCAAATCAGCCCCAAAACAGCAGATAATAAATGTAATCAAACACACAGCAAGAACACCAAACTTTTAGCGTGGAAAACCCCAAAACGGGTAAAAACCACGGGACACCTAGTGCCGCTTAAACTTTGAGTGATATATTACTCCGAAAATCTTCTTTCTTTTCTTTTCTTTTTTTCTCTCCCTTACAACTCTTCACACATCTTACTGCTAACCACAATAATAAGAATCCTTAAATAGACCCAAGATGGGCCTCAATGTGTTGGGCTATTAATCCTCATGGGCTAAGAAAAAATACCCAACACCGAGCTCCTTTGATACTTCTGCTTTGGGTCTTATTGATTGATTTTGATGTTGTTATATCTTTGAATCACAGGTCGATGTCTGCCATGCCTACTAACTTCTAAAAACTGGTGGGCTAAAAGAGGAGAACATCATCGTGTTTATGTACAATGATATTGCCCATCACCCTAACAACCCAAGGCCTGGCACCCTTATTAACCATCCTCAAGGACGCGATGTGTATGCCGGAGTCCCCAAGGCAAGCTTCCAAGATGCTTAATCCACTTCATCATATATCCATCCATATGAAAAACTTGCACATATTTTTAACACGAATGTTTATCACAGGACTATAATGGGATTCATGTCACTCCATCTAACGTATATGCTGTGCTTCTTGGCGATAAGAGCCTAGTTAAAGGTGGAAGCGGCAAGGTTGTGGACAGCAAGCCTGAGGACCGCATTTTTATCTTCTTTTCCGGTCATGGAGCTCCAGGCTCTCTTGGTGAGTGTCTTTGAAGAGCTATAATACATCCCTTAGAACTGCTACTAATTCTAGACTATAACTTGTTGTAGAGATGCCCAAAGCTGGTAAGATTTTTTCTCCTGGCCTTCTCAATGTGTTGCGGAAAAAACAACTACATGGTTCTTATAAATCAATGGTAACCCCATTTACTTAATTCAACTTATAGCCCCATCGGATGTATGATTAAACAAATCTCTCATTCATGTATTTGCAGCTCATATACGTGGAAGCTTGTCACAGCGGGAGCATTTTCGAGAGACTTCTCCTAGATGACATGAACATATATGTTATGAAAGCATCAAATCCAGTAGAAAGTAGTTATGCAGCTTACTGTAATCTCCCGTTAGGTTATGACGTTTGCTTGGGAGATAGATTTAGTGTAGCTTGGATGGAGGATAAGTGATAAGTTTATCTATTTTTTGTATTTGTCTTCTGGTTTATGGTTAAGGCTCTTGAATTTAACTTGTTTAATTTTTTCACTAGTGAAACACATGACCGAAGGAGCAGATCTATAGAGGAGCAGTATAATAAGGTTCGAGAATCGAGATAAAACTTTATACTCTTTAAATATTAAAATTTTGCATATGATATGTGACGAATAATGAGGATTGTTTAACTTGTATAGGTGAAAAGGAGAACCTATGGTTACTTTTAGGGTTCTCGTGTAATGGAATATGGTTCAAAACACTTGAAAAAAGAAAGTATGTCTTTGTATCAAGGATTTAATCCACGGCCTTTGAACCTATCACACGCCACCAATATCCTAATGGTAAGCCTCTTCGGAGATTAATTGCTAGCAGACACACTCGATTTCACTACCCAAATTTATAATCATTTGTCTTGTTTCACTACATATTTTTGTTCTCTTCTTTCAAGAAACTGATTATGTTTCTGTTTTTCTTCAGGTATGAGGAATTGAAGTAATGTGGAGACGGGGTTTGATGCTTTGTTTTAATTTCTATGTGTTTGCTCGGCATATTAGTATTTGGTAATGACTCTTTGTTCAAAATTTTCAATATGCGATTCATGGTTACTTTGTTTTCTGAGTTAATTGACTATAGACTTGTATCATTTGGGTAGTGGTCCAAAATGATTATTTCAATGTAATCCGTAATTAAATATGCATGTCTTGTGAAGGTTTTCTGTAGTGATAATAACACAATGGCAAGGTTATAGACAATCGATATAATTATGGTTTATATATGGTTGTTATTAGTACATTTCATATTCTTATCAACCATACCGGATTCGGTGATTAAAGTTAAAGGTGAAGACATTTCCCCTTTCTATTCAATGCTTGTCCAGGTTGCGATTGCTGGATTTCCAGGCCTTGGTCTATTGTTGATAGGAGTAGTCCTCTTACGATGTAGCCTTTGTTTTATTTGGTCTTGGTTGGGGCTTTTATTTTCTTTTTTTTGAACGGCAATTTTATTAAACTATCAAGAAGCTAAAAAGAGACGATTACAATATATTGTTACAAGAAGTTATTGGATCATAAATCCAAACAAACCATTTAGGCGTTAAAGAGGCTTTTATTTTCTTGCCCTATGTTCTTGTGCCTCGCTAGTATTCCTTTGTACTTTCTTGTCTTAGCTCTTTCTTAGAGCGTTCTTTCTAATATGTAATCTACTAATACTTTGTTTTTTTAATAATTCTATGTAGTCTAATTTTCATTTTAATTTTATGTATTCTAATTTGCAGTTTTTAAAATTTTATGTATTAGACTTAAATAGCAGCATTCTACTAATACTTTTATTTTTTTTAATCAATCGAGTAGTATGTAATATTGATTTTAATTTATGAAATAAAAAAAATCATAAAAACATGATTATATTTCAAAACAAAATCTTTTAAAAGCATAACACATTTATTTAAAGTCAAACAACAAATATTTTTAAAACACTTTCAGATTCCCCCTAATTTTTTAGTATTTCACATTCAAAAACATTAAAAAACCAAATTCATTCCTATTATCTTCGTCACAATTCAAATATTTATAACTTATCAACTTTGAAATAGATTTTATACAAGCTCAAATCGCTTCTATACGTTTATATCTATATCTATATTATATATTAAGCAATTACCACTTAATGTTGAATGTTGAATGTTGAAAAATTAAAAATCTATATATGGAAACAATAAACTTTTATTATTATTTTCGTTTGTAACCTATATTATTTTCATTCAGTTTAAAGAGTCTTTATTCGGTTTAAATAGTGTTTAAACTATGTTTAGAAAACCGGGTCTCTAATCAACCCGGTCGAGCCACCCGGGTTACCCCAGTTTAACCAGTTCGACCACCGGGTATCGATAACCGACGGGTCTCGAAAACCGGGTTGACCCGGGTCACTTCAACCCGACGGGTCTAACCGGGTTTCGAAGATATAAAACACTATTTAATTTTACCCGTTTTTTTACTGTAACTGGTTCAACCGGAATAAGATTCACCTAAAAAAACTACAATGTCAAAACCGGCTAGAGATTACGGACTACGATGACAAATAATCACGGAAGTTCTGATTTTGGTATCCCTCATTTGAGATTGAAGTTTGGATTTCATGAGCGTCTACTTAATTTCATCAATCGAGACTCATCCTTCTATTATCTACCCACTCCTTTTCCATTAAAAACCCAATCTATCGATTGATACTTGCTTGAACGTACAACAGTTTGATTGAGACTTGAATTATCTAGTTCCAGCAGTCGGGGTGGTTGGTTGCAGACCTGGATAACTATCACTTAAAGGAGTTACGATTTAGATACTCCAGTGTCCCGATTCTCAGAAGACAGATGGTGGAATAATTACAAGAGTGTTGAACTTCAATACTTTCGGAGTAGTATAGAGTACGTAAAGATCTAATACTTGCACCGTCTTCAATCAACAACAGAGCAAGAATTACGTAACAAATTTTGGGGGATACTACACATTTTCAAGTTTGGAATATCGGGTTTACTTACTTCACCAAGAGATTACAAACAATAGCCTACAGAATACGAGGTTGGAAATTTAAGACCAAGAGTTTAAAGGTTAAGAATGTAATCAGCACTTCTCCACAGGTATTATTGTGTTACAAGACAACAGATACTTCACAGTCAAAAGCAAATATTCAAGTTCTGTCGATGACAATCATATCACAAGACCTTGATTATACCAAGTGTTCTGATTCTTGACTTCAACTCCTCAACTGTTTGTGAAGTCAAGATGGTATGATTCTTTTGTAAATCAAGATTTGGTGCTTAGTACAATAAACATCTCGATAAATGGGACGTACACGACAATGATGCTTCCGAGAGTTCGCAACCATCATGGGGGAAAATGTGTACATTCCGGGACTTAGTGACTTTGAGTACCGTGTCAACTTCCCAAGGAGGAAGTATGTAGCACTACTTTACTTAGTATGGTTTGTGAAGTAATTATGCATAAGTGAAGAAGAATTGTTTTGCTGATTTCTCGCATGTAACCCCCAAACGAATATTTCACCAAGCCCTAATGACAAGAACATGGTCGTTGAAGTGGTTGACTTCTACAAATTTCCGTTGTGCTCGTCGATGACAATTAAGAAGGATGGTATGGAGCTACATCAAAGTTCAGAACCTGCTTAAGATAGGGATTTTGGTATGGGTGGAGACTGATTCAAAAACTTCGCCAAAAATGAGTCAATGAAGAAAGCTTTTCAAGACATGCTGCATGGATTAGGGGGAAGTTAATCCAGTTTCAATGCATACTACAATGTTCCTATACACAGTAAAGACAAACGAAGATCCAAGCTGGAGTACAAGTTTCAAGACCAGGAGAACTTCGAAGACATCTTCAGCTTTGGAAGCGCTTTGGAAGACGTTATTTATGTTGTATTTGTACAAGATAGGAACATTGTAAGTAATATCCATAAGTCCACATATGGTGGGGAAGATTGTTTAGCCTTAAAATATATGATGACCTATCGAATTACATTAGTTTTTCATTAGGCAAAAACTACAGGACTAAAACAGTTAAAGATATAAGGTGTCCCCTTTCTGACCTATATATATCCCCTCCATACTTCCATGGAGGGGTGAGGATTCATAATTTTGTAATAAGGTGTGTGTGATTCTCTCTCTAAAACACACACATCTTCCCTTTTCTCTCACTAATAATATGGCTTTCTATTTGTTTAATCCTCCCCGACCTCTGGATCTTTCTTGTGTAGCAAGTGATTTCTTATGTTAACAGCAATTACCACTTAATGTTGAAAAATTAAAAATCTATATGTGGAAACAATAAACTTTTATTATTATTTTCGTTTGTAACCTATATTATTTTCATTCAATTTAAAGAGTGTTTAATCGGTTTAAATAGTGTTTAAACTATGTTTAGAAAACCGGGTCTCGAATCGACCCTGTCGAGCCACCCGGGTTACCCCAGTTTAACCAGTTCGACCACCGGGTATCGAAAACCGGCGGGTCTCGAAAACCGGGTTGACCCGGGTCACTTCAACCCGACGGGTCTAACCGGGTTTCGAAGATATAAAACCCTGTTTAATTTTACCCGTTTTTCGACTGGAACTGGTTCAACCGGCCGGGTCAAAACGGGTTTAAAACATTGTATTTAATCCCCAAAAACCTTCTAGAACTTAAATTATATTTTTGTTTATTAACCTATACACTTAATATATATAACAATCACAAACATTATATGCCAGCTAAAAAAAATATCAGTAGCTATTTAACACAAGGGTGCTCGTCTTAGTAGTTACTTATATATACTAGTCTACGATCTAAATGACATAAAATAAAAAAAACACAAGAGTCACTAACTAAAACATGATTCCATATCATAACTTTTGGTCCTTTTACAATATCTAACACAAACGAATTGATGAATTTTCAAGCCACAATAATACAATATTATACATGCAAATCACAAGGAATGAATGTTATCGGCCATGAGAAGCAAGTAATGTAGAAGTGAAAGTATGTATTTATTCGTCAAATATTATTTGTTCAACAAAGCTGAAGGCTCGCAGACCACCGGCTATCTTAAGGAAGGTTATGCATTTTAATAGCCTCAAGGCCCGCCCATTTAATTTTACATTTTATCTATAATAGACACAAACTCTGACCAACTGAGTCTTTTACATCATTTAAATTTGGATAAGAGTTAATTTCATAATTAGTCCCTAATGTTTGTCGGGTATAACGGATTTAGTCCCTCCGAAACTTTTTTAACGGATCCAGTCCCCAATCTTTTGACCCGTATCGGGTTTAGTCCCTCTGACTAACTTTTGTTAGTCAATCCCGTTAAGTGGGGGGTATTTTCGGCTGTTATACCCTCTTAGGGTTCATCATCTTCATCATCTTCTTCCTCCCACACACACAAATTAGTGTTTCAATTCACACACCCCAATCAAGATGAGTTCATCATCTTCTTCCTCATACCGACGCTACAATCAAGATGTTAGTAACAAAACCCATTGTGACTGCAAACCTCCACACCCTATTCCCATTCAAACTGCTTGGACCACTGATAACCCTGGTAGAAGGTTTAGAGGATGCCCAATTCGTGACAAATCAAAGAAGTGTGGTGTTTATGGGTTTTTGGATCTTGAACTTCCTAGTGACTACTACAAAGGTTTGGTTTATTCACTACATGAGGAGAACAAAGCATTGAAGAGGATGAACAGGATGCCTGTTGGTGTGATGGATGGCACAAGTGGGGTGGTTTCCAACAACTCATTCGGTGAGAAGCATTTGAAGTCTGAATTCACTTTTATTAAGTCAAAATTCAAAATTTATGATAGGATATTGTTAGTAGTGTGTTTTTGTGTATTGTTCTTGACTTTGGTAACAATGTATGACATTGTAATGTAACTGGTTTGAATTGAATAAAATGTTTGTGTTTTGTTGGAATTGAATTGGTTTAACAGTAGTTTAACTTGAATAAAAATGGTTGGTGAATTTGGAAAGATGTGTTTGTTACTTTGGGTGGTCTATATCTGTTCTCCTCTGCTTCTTCAGTGAGGGGTAACTACTGAAGGAGTATTGGAATTATGGTTTGGAAATGTAGCTGACATATGAAATGTAGCTTGGGAAGCTACCATCAGGTTGATATTAGAGTTGATAGAGATATGGTGCAGTATCATCTGTGATACCCTGTACCATCAGAGATATTAGTTGTATTTTGTTTCTATGTATATCTTTCTGAATCTCAGTTTGTAGCAAGGATTTTGCATGTATTGTCCTTGCTTGGAATGTAATTTTGTGGATCAATAATATATCTTCACCTTTGCACCCAAAAAAATGGTTGGTGAAGTTATTTATTATCCAACCACCTTACATTTTCCCTTATAAATAGGCAATAACCCTAATATCATTTTCACCCTCACCCTAGCCGTTTTCACTTACTTCTCTGTTGATCAATATGGACAAAGGCAAAGGCAAAGTACCAGGTAAGTCTTTTTGCTATTCTTATTGTTTGTTAATCCTCACTGTTAATCATTGATAGGATATGTTGTAATGTGGGGTCTTCTAAATCCTTAGTTCCTCCATTTGGGTCACCTGAAAGGCCAAGGCCTGATGTTACCCCAAGGATTGCTGAAAGCTTTAAGAGTCGACCCTGCCACCCAGAATTGATAAGGATGTATGGGTATCAAAGTACTGATGAGTATTATGCTGATTATGATTACTGGAACACATGGGTGCAAGATGAAAGTACTGATGAAGAAGATGAGGATGAGGTCATGACCACCAAGGATGATGACCTGCTATTTTATCAAGACACATTCCCAGTTGACAAGTTTGTTCCATTTGGTAAGGCTATGGGATCAAAAAGGATTGAGAAAAGCCCTACAATACCTGTAGCTGTGTTGGGTCTTTGCAATACCTTGACATGGGTTGAGATTGAGAAAAAGTTGAGAAAGAAGCCTCCTATGAAGCATTGAAGTTGTGGTTGCAGGTTGTGGTTCCATGATGTGGTTGCAAGTTGTTATGTAATTGCTACTTTATGTCTTATGTTATGTCTTAAGTAATGTCTTAAGTTATGTCCTTTTTTAACTCTATTTCTATGGTATGTAAGCTACTAAAACACCTTAATTCAGTGTTATGCATTTGGTGTTTTAGTATGCAGGTAACCTATATGCAGTTGGTTAGCATTTACAACACCTAGTAAAATGGGTAAAAGGGAGATATGCATTAACAACACATTCATAACAATCAACAAACACACTGCATTAACAACACATTCATAACAATCAACCAACACACTTCATTAAAGATAGTTGGTAAAAAACCAGTGTTTGACCTATACAAAGTCAAATATCAACACTTAACTTACATCTTAAAGTACCAAAGGAAATAGACATAGTGTTTCACCTTAGATAGTCAACACATACAAGTACATAACTTAACTAGCTTGTGGTGTACTCTGTGTGGTTTGTGAACCATGAACACTAGCTTGTTGTGAACCACCCCTTTTTTTACTCTTGCAGCCTCTTGAATTGTGACCAACCTGCTTACACGATTTGCAAGTAACACTCTTTCCTGTCTTTGTCAGCTTCTTAGACTTCATCATTTCATCTGCAAGCTCAGGTGCACTCTTTTTCCTTTTCTTAGGGGGTCTGCCAATCTGTGGGTGAGGTTTTGGTGGGATAATGGTTGTTGGCACATCTGATTTCTTCCAACCATGTGGTCCATTCACTGGATTTATCTTAAATTTATACATCTTTTTCCATGTTGTTAACCAATGAACTGGAAGACAATAAGACTCTGGTATTTCAGTATCTATCCCATTATTTGCCTGATCCCATATGGAAGCAACTGCATGTGTGCAGGGTATTCCACTCAACTCCCATTTCCTACAACTACATACTCTTTCACTCAGATTAACCACAAATTGATCACCCCAAGGACAAGTTACTTGATACAAGTCACTACCATTCCATTCAACCTAGGAAAATTACATCCAATAAGTAAATCTAACACAAGCAGCCCTTACAATAAGCTTAAAGATCTTTGCAGTACTTGGTGTTAAAGGTCCATCACACTTGTCTTGCACCTTCTGAACATTCACAATTCTCTTCATAAGGTATTCCCTTATGTATTCTAGACAAGTGATAATAGGCTTGTCCCTTCCATCTAGAAGCTGAATGATTTGAACTTCACACAAGTTATTCAAAAGAATATTGCTTTTTGCCCTACCTGCAATACAATCACACCATAGTTAGACATAACCCTAAATGCAATACAAAAATAATACAAGTTGTACCTGTAAAGTGAGACCTAGCCCAGTGTTGTGGTGGGATCTTCCTCAACCATTCATAAGCTTCTAAGTTGTGATTTTTCATTTCTTCCATTCTTTTATCAAACTTCTGAATGGTGGAAGCAGTGGCACATTTCCATAACATTTCCTTGTAAAACTTACCTCTCCAAGACAATTTCATATTATCATAAATGTGTTTGAGACAAAACCTATGTTCTGCATTTGGAAAGTTCTCTGCTATGGCTGGTATCACACCCTAATGTATAACAGAATATATGAGAAAACTAGTATATATACAACACATTTAAAAAAGAGTTTTAAGTATGAAAATTACCTTTTGCCTGTCAGATATAAAAGTGAAGTTGGAGTTTCTGAAAAGCTCAAGATCATCACCTAGGCAGTCAAGGAACCACTTCCATGAATCCTTGCTTTCAGATTCAACTACAGCATATGCAAGTGGATAGATCCCATTGTTTGGGTCTACTCCAACAGCAGTTAGAATTTGGCCAGGGTATGGTCCAGACAAGAAACAACCATCAAGACCTAAGAAATCTCTTCCTCCAGCTTTGAAACCATCTTTTAAAGGTCCTAAACATATGTAGATCCGCTTGAACTTTCTTTCTTCACTGTCTGGATCTTCTGGTGGTTCAACCTCTATCTTAACTGTAGTGTTTGGATTCTTCTCTTTCAATTCCATACAGTAATCTCTTAACTGTGCATACTGCTGGCTATAGCTTCCCACAACTCTTTCATAAGCCATTTTTTTAGCTCTGAACACCTTCTGCTTTGATACTCCTACTTCAAACTTTTTCTGCAATTGATCCTTAAGGGTATT
>BQNB010196766.1:0-11264 GCA_026074375.1 Tanacetum coccineum | reverse complement strand
TATATCTGACCCGCTCAATACGACCCGTTATATCACATTTTCACGACTCAGACTCAAAATAGATTTTATGCAAAACAAATTTTTAGTTTTAGCCGAGACCCGAAACTTGACAGAAAATGATGAAAATGCCCCTGCAAGTTTCTGCATGAACTATGACATTTTTAATGAAAGTGCAGAATTTGACCTTGGGTTTTGACCCGTTATTACTCGATTTTAAAACTAGCAAGCCTCGAAGCAAAGTAAAACGTCATTCCGAGCAACTTTCGTGTTTCGCCGGAAGGCCAAAACGGACTCGAAAGTGCTCAAAACGGACATTTAAAATTCTGTCAACAACTAAAAAACTATAAGAGCTGTTTGAAAGTTTTCAAGTTTTCAAATCTTGTTTTCGCAGTAACTTCTTCGTTATTAGGAGTTATGGGGCGTCGAATTACCGAAACGCTCGTAAAAATACCCTCTACCATACTTTCAAACCCAAAATCAGATTTCAAAAAATCTTGACCCTTATTTTCCGCGCCAAAGTTTCTGTTCAGAACTTACACTTTACATAATACGCCAAAAACTATTTTTGACCCAAAAATCCACCCACGACATATCTAAAATAGCTTATACACGGTATCCATATTACTCAATCACCCAACAACACTTTTAATCTAATCTACACAATTTTAGCTTTGATTTCATCACATGCATCAATCGATAAATTAACAAATCGCAAAATACAAAAACAAACGTAAAAATATTATTATTAAGAATACTCACAATGCTATAATAAGCAAAATCAATAATCCAAAACATCTCCTTTGTCTTAGCCGAGACTCGAACCGAACCCAAGAACCAAAATCGAACATTTTCCAATTAAACCGAGCTTCTAATAACGATTATCTAGCTTCGGTACACCCCCTTTTAAACCGAAAATGTTTGAAACTAACTCGAATTCTAACTCCAAAAATACTCATTGCATGTTATATATTTTTGGTGGAAAATGTGGGAAATGACGAGGGAATTAGGAAAATATAAGTTGACCGGATTGCACGTAATTTTTCCGACGACCATGGCGGTTTTCGACGGCGGTGACCGGCGGGGTGGTGATGGCCGGTTGTGGGTGGGAGCAAAACAAAGACTAGTGTGTGTTTTATGACCAGAAAATGGAAGTAACATGGTTTATATACTTCCAGTACTTTGGCCATTTGGCAAAACAAGTCCTTCCCTCTTTTCTATCTTTAGATTTTTGACACGCCAACTTTTTACTTAAATAAAAACCGACAACCATGGCTCGGGATTATACTTCCGTGACTAAATTTATTTCCGTCACACTTAATTTGATTTAAAATATTTAATAAAATTATTAACTCACGTCAAAATAAAGTTTTGACTCGGTTTCTACTAAATCAGGACGAGGATGATAAAATACAAATTATCATCATAAAAATATTAACGAAGCGCGTCAAAATTTCTATGATGCTCAAAACGCTTAACGGTCGCGCGGTCAAACGTTTACTCGCAAATCGACTAAAAATAAAAATTTCTAAATTCCGTTCGTAATAAAATACGAAAATAACTATTCATAACAAATAAAATTTTAAATGTCGGCATCCGTTCACATGAACTTTTAAATTAATAATTATGACGTCGAATTCGCGATCGTCATACGCGTCGTAAAACTCGGGTTGTTACATCTTACGGTAAATCCTACGCCAAAAAGTCAAGACGCATCACTAGTCGTCCTAGGACAATTCACCATCAAATTGCTCTCCATTAAGGAATTTACTAAATCACCCATTCAACGTCGACGCAATGCTATAGAAGTTAGTAATGGTAACACCACTATAGGTAAAATCCGTTATCACTCTGGAAAGGAGAATGTTATAATTAAAGCTTTAAGGCAAAAGGAACTGATAAGACCACTAGGATTTAAACTTTAACCACCGCAATAAATTTGAAACTTGAACGTTAAACTGAGGCAATTATAGAGGAAAATGTCGAGGATGAAAAACCTTAAGTGGTATATACATGGAGTTGAAAACCCATATCAATGACACTCTCTATGTTAAGAAAACAAATTTTGTTACCACATTTTGGAGGATTAAGATAAGTAATCCACAACAAGTAACCGCACATCTTCATCAACACCACTCTGGTAGGCAACACAAACTGAATTTCAGAACAAAATTCTTTTAACATGGGGAGACTGTAACAATTCACATTTTCGTGTCATTTTACAACAATAATATTCCACTATTTATTTTAAATTTTTACGCGTTTACTTTTCGTTAAGTTAAATCGCGTAAACTAAAAATCTTCGTTCAACGTAAACGGGCACTAAACCAATAAATGTTTACGTCATGTAAGTGTTATAAAGTTATTAGGATGATAATTTATAACTTTACGCTTTTTATTTTATTGGTTACGTAAAAAGTTTATGTAAAACAATAAAACTACACTTTTGCATGCGTGGCAAACCATAAACCCATTTACACTTCAACAAATTATACCCAATACCCAAAACTATATTACAAACTTATGTAAACATGCATGTTAGCCAAATCTATGCACAAACATATACATACACTTGAAATTAATTCCAACACCTCCACTAACATCTTTAAACAGCTATACTTGTTATCCTTTAGATCAATTTTGTCCCCCCCCCCTTGTGAACCGTTTGTTAGAACCAAAAGACAAGAAAACATGGATTAAGCATGCCTAATGCCATATCAAATCAAGTCTTACACAAGACAAGAGTTCTTACAAGACACCATACCTTTTTCTTACAACTACAAGCCCTAAACCTAATATTTACACCATAAAACCTTCCCTTTTGGTCTCCATAACCTGACACAACCCAAAGAGACACCAAAACCATTTGCTAGTTTTTCCATGAAGAAACACACACTTATCATTTTACAAGCAAAAACACTTTATTTTTCTTTCCATAACCACAAAAACCTACGGATCCAAAATAGCAACACAAACAATTCACAAATTTGATTTCCAAGTTAATTCAAGTATTCAAGGGTTTATATATAAAATATCTAAGATATTAAAAAGAGTATTGGAAGCTTGGTTGGGTGATTTAAAGGGTTATTCAAGTATAAGAAAAGTAGGATTTTCTTAGGGTTTTCTTGAAAAGAAACTAGGGTTTCTTGGTTAATACTTGGGTTTAGATCTTATGTATCATCTTCTTGCATCTTCTTAAGTTATACTATAAACCATAATCTCTTTAATATAATAATTTCATGTTTTATATAATTGCTATGTAGTTAATCATCACCTAGGTTTATTTTATAAAGTTTATAAAATAAAGACACACTTGTTTAAATTCTAATTTCCTTTATTCATAGTTAAAATGATGTTAAAAACATGAGAATATGTTTTACTTATGAATTTACAAGCAATGGATAAATTTATATAATTTATGGTTATTTATTTTATTTATATAGTTTATATGAGTAAATAAATATAATGGACATGTTCTTGGACAAACTTGGACTATATTTGATGGACATATATTATAAGACTATAAATATACACAAGTTAGTGTATTAATCATAATAGAGGACTTGTAGTATTTCTCTTATGAAAAAGTTTATAAAATAAACTTATATATATATAACCATAACAGTTTGTACAATCTGTTTTGATTCGAAACTTTATAAAATCTGGAAGTATTTTATAAAAATAGTACATCTCATAAAGATCATAAGCATTCATATAACTCAAAAATCCAAAATAGAACGAAGAAGTTATGATATTTACAAGATTATACGTAAAAATGTTTTTATAAAAGTATTTTTATAAAACTACAAAGTTTTCAAATCTGATGAAAATGTAAACTCATTTTTTTTGTTAAAGTACAACTTATGAGGATTTCAAAACTATAAAGTACACCAAGAATTGATTTAAAACGAAGAAGTTACGCTATTTACAAGTTTACGATAAAAAATATTTTTATAAAAATATGTCACTGTTCATAACAGTGAGCTGTTGGAAAATATTTTTCTTTGATAGAACTTTTAATTACGAAGACATGGACATAAGAATCACTAAAAACCGAATTAAAACGAATGAGTTATGACTTTTACGAGATTACAACAATTAATTATATAAAAGTAGTTTTATATAATTTTACAAAAACAGTAAAAGTTACTGTTCATCAGTAGCAATATAATATTTTGATACATTTTCTTAATACGAAGTCGTGGGCATAAAGAACGTATAAAACGGAGTTAAAACGAAAAAGATATAAGGTTTATAAAACCTTATGCACTATCTTTATACTTGTGCACTATTTTTGTGAAATCAATTAAACTAATTATATAATATTATTATATAATTATATAAATGTGTTAAAACAATTATTATTCATAAACGATGAATTATTGGACAAATATAACACTTTTACAAATATAAATACATGAACATTATTTTACAAAGTACAAATTTATATTGTTTAATTTTATAAATTAAACAAACATGTTTAGGTGGTGATGTAACTATATAGAATTATATGTTGTGTTAGTTATTCAAAGTACATAGTACTCATACGACCTATAAATAATTAGGTTGCATTCAGACTATCCGTGACGTTTCACTCATTTGATTTGTATAATCACAGTTCATTCACTGAGGTGAGTTTATAGCCCCATGTATTACTTATTTTACACATATTTTTTAGGTGAGAACAGGCTTGTTTATAAATTCATTTACATGGTGGATTCAAACTCATTACATGTTCAATTACAACTCGTTTACAAATTGATTTACATACTCATTTACATAGCTCACGATGAGATACAATACTGGATTTCATTTTTGGACGCAATTGGACATTTTAAACTTGATTATGTGTTTGCCTAAGTAGTAATAACCCAATGAGCCAACTATTACAAACTGTCAATTACTGGATTGTAAGTGCAAATGTTATAAATAGATCTATTTGGGATTGACATCCCCGTTCGGGTAAGTCATCCTCACTGTGCCGGTTTGCCGGACAACAGACGTATACCATGTCGGATTTGGGATGTTTCGGGTTAAACATCATCACGGGCAATGTTGGCAATTTATATTGCAAGTCATACATGTCGAGCTTCAGTGTCATGAGCTTAGGGAAATGTAATTGCATTTTGTGATAGTAGTATGTGTTGCTATATCACGAGGAAAATCTTGTGGTCCACTCTACTTAACTGAACGTCACTGATTGGTAAACAATTTTTATGGTACTGCGAGTGAAGCAGTGGACAATACATTCATTTGATCCTAAATCTACAAGTACATTTTATGATATTGTGTACATCACAATTATCATACATACATTTTGAAACATTGCGGCCAAACTTTCATACGTACATTTTTGTGACTATTTAAGGATTGAAATGGTCATGCATACTTTACAAATCTATGGTTTCAACATACATTTTTGTGACTATTTAAGGATTGAAATAGTCATGCACACTTTGCAAATCTTTGGTTCAACATTTATACTTAAACAAACATATGAACTCACCAACTTTATGTTGACACTTTTAAGTATGTTTTTCTCAGGTGAATTAGATGCTTGGCTTACTTGATGTGTATTGGAGTCTAAACAATACAAGATTACTTTTCAAACGACACGTTTAGAGGTCGTTCTCTCATAGCTTGTGCAAAAGTACTCATGAAGTAACACTCCCGAACATAATTCCGATGCGGCCCAATTTGGGGGTGTTACAGATTGGTATTCAGAGCCAAGGTTATAGAGAACTAGGTTGCATATTTACCTAGACTATAATCGTTTTTACAAACATTGCATCACATCAAACTTTTTCAATGTGCATACACACTACTTGCTTACTTGCTTACGTGACTTATATATATATATATATATATATATATATATATATATATATATGTATATATATATATGTATATATATATGTATATATATATATATGTATATATATATATGTATATATATATATATATATATATATATATATATATATATATATATCTGTGTGTGTGTGTCTATACTTACCCCACCTTGCGCACATTTTACACTTATTTATATAAGAGTTAGTATAGAAATACTAGAACATTTCTTGAGGCAAAGTATACTATAAGCTCGTATGTCCCAAATATTATTTAAACACTAATCTATCTTATATGATACTTTACCATCATCCATGCATACCATCATTCATTCATATCATCATCCATTCATACCATGATACATTCTATTTCGTCATGTCATGTTTTCATCCCTGCCATGAGTGCATATTCATTCACCATGCATCATCTTGCATCACGTTTACCTTCCATGCTACACACATTCTGCATGGTTTCATATAAAGGCAATTTATATAAAATTTTGCTTGTGCAGGTTCTGGCTGCACCTAATATTCCTGTCTCTACTGGGGAGAATCTTGGGGACCCGATAGATATCAGGGTGGATATCATCCACCCAGATCCCGTCGTTACAGTTGCTTTTCCTGCAGCGACCGTTGTAAGGATACTAGCCCAACACAGAGAGGCTATACGAGGCATGCATGGGCATTTGTTAGGAGTGCCCATACAAGAGGAGCTGATAGCCTTGAGATCTAGGGTAGACATTGCCGAGGCAGAGAATGCTTCACTGCGTGCTAGGATTAAGACTACGGAGGCAATCGAGAAGGTTACATGTAACCACGAGAGACTGGCTCGTATTAAGATTGAGAAACAGTTGGCTGCGTTTCAGGAGTCCCACCGTCAGGACCGAGAGGACTTAAGGAAGTTCAAGGAGCTCGTGACCAGTCAGTTCGGACAGCGCTCATAGACATCTTGCTTCTTGATTTATGTACTAGCTTGTATAGGAGATTTGTAGTATTAAGAAAACATGTAGTCTCTTGGTGGGAAGAAACAATGAACCTAATTATCTATCAAGTTATGGTGTTGTGAAAATTTCGTCAATCTTATTTCAACTCTCTACTTATTCATGCAAGCCACTTACTAAAATATTATGATTTTATGAAACATTTTACTATCACATGATAAACCAATTTACTATCATTGGCAATTATTCCGCTAACGTTTTATAAACGACAGTACAATCATTCTATCATCACTTTATAAACTATCTCGTTATTATTTCACAAAATAATAAACTACGTTGCTTTCATCACGTAAACTATTAATCTACACTATTTTGGCGAAAAAGAGTATAGCATCGTTAGCCCTCAAATATACATAGCCTGATCACCTATGTATAATTCAGGAAAGTACCATGCCATGCTGAAAAGTAGTCACCTTAAAAAGTTTGTCAAAAATCAAAATTTCTATTTATATTCTCGAAGGACAACCCACCGACAAGTTCAACCGTCATCAAGGAATTGAGACACGTACCAATGTGATTCCACCTTAAGATAGCAAATTGACTTAGCACGTATTAGGAGAATTAAGACAAGTATATACACCTCTTCATCAATGCTATTCCAGAAGGCAACTCAAACTAAATTGCGGGACACAATTCTTTTAACACAGAGAGACTGTAACAATTCATATTTTCAAATCTTTTTACATCAATAAATATTCAACTATTTATTTTAAACTTTTACGCGTTCACTTTTAATTAAATCGCTTAGTTAAATCGCGTAAACTAAAAATCAACATTTAATGTAAATGGGCATCAAACTAAAAAAGTTTACGTTCAAAAAGTGTTATAACATTATTAGAAGTATAACTTATAACATTTCATGATTTATTTTCGTACTTTACGTAAAACGCATCCGGTTCGCGTTTTAGGCATCCATGCATGCATGTAACCACATAAACACTTTTATACTTCAACAAATACCACCATAATACCCAATACCCAAAATTTACAAATTATACTCACCCACATTCACCCATATCCAGTTATACACAAACACACTTCATACATTCAAGAATTAAATCACAAACAACCCACTAACTATTAAACAATGTTAACCATTAACCAAGGGATCATCTTCAAGCTTTATCCAAGGGTTTTTAAGGAAAAATTGTGTCCCCCATGCTCTCTTGTAGTTCGGCTGAATCCAAGGAAAAGAAGAAGTAAAATACAACATGTTAGATTGTCATTTCTTTCTTACACAAAATCACTCATGCGATTACTTGTTACCTACTTCTTTAATGCCCGTTAAACCATTTTAAAATATAAAATTCTTGTCCTGTGTTACCAAACTGCCACAATTGTTTACTCATGGTTTAAAAACCATTTGTTAGTTTCTCATGAATGGTATTCTAGCTCAAGTCATGCTATAAATACCTTCCATAAAGTAAAGTATACACACACATAACCATTTACAAGATATCAAAGGCAAAAACTCTCTTGTCTCCCCCTCCTAGCTCAAGTGGTTCCAACTCCACACTTAAATACAATTCATAGTTTGATTATCTATAGGTATTATAAGCAATACATAAGTTCATTATTAGACATATCTAAGGTGTATTAGAAGCTTAGTTGGGTGTTTAAAAGAGTTTGCACAAGGGAAAGGAATTAGGGTTTCCTTGGTTGAATTAGGGTTTTCTTGATTTGGAAGCTATGGGGTTTTCTTGATAATGTTAGGGTTTAGGACTTTGTTTTCTTTCATATCTAATACTTGTTAAGGTATTCTAGAACATTAAACTTTTCATATTATTAATTTCATGTTTTATATAATAGTTATATAGTTAATCATCACCTAGGGTATTTTATAAGTTTATAAATGAGATTTTCACATGTTTATGGTTTTCGAAACTATTTATTTGTCTATATGTTATGATGTTCAAAAAACATTTGTTAGAATGAAAAGAAGGACACATTACTCAAGTTATTGGTTAATTTATAAAAAGTATATATAAATTAATTGTTGAAAAGTTTATTTATTAAGTTATAAATACATAAATGTGAAGACTTGTTATTCTTGGACATATTCTTGGACATATATTAGAGGACTATAAATATACACAAGTTAGTGTATTAGTCATATTAGAGGACTTGTAGTAATTATCTTGTTAAAAAGTTTATAAAATAAACTTATATATATATATATATATATATATATATATATATATATATATATATATATATAACCCAAAACAGTTTGCACATTCTGTTTTGATTCGAACCCTTATAAAATCTGGAGTTATTTTATAAAAATAGTACATCTCATAAGGATCGTAAGCATATAAAGAACTCGAAAATCCGAATTATAACGAAGAAGTTATGATATTTACAAGATTATACGTAAAAGTGTTTTTATAAAAGTATTTTTATTAAAACTACAAATTTTCGAATCTGATAGAAATGTAGACTCATTTTTCTGTTAAGGTACAACTTATGAGGATTTCAAAACTATAAAGTACACCAAGAATGGATTTAAAACGAAGAAGTTACGCTAGTTACAAATTTACGATAAAAAGTATTTTTATAAAAGTAATTTTATAAAAATATGTTACTGTTTATAATAGTGAGCTGTTGGAAAATGTTTTTCCAACATAGAACTTTTAATTACGAAGACGTGGACACAAGAATCACTAAAAACCGAATTAAAACGAAAAAGATATGATTTTTATACGATTTCAATAATTAAAATTTATAAAAAGTGTATTTATAATTTTCCACTTATTGTTACGATTCATAACAGTACATACAAATACAATGAATGTAATATTTAATTAGATTTTTCAAATACGATCACATACATATAAAGAACGTATAAAACGGAGTTAAAACGAAAAAGATATAAGGTTTATAAGACCTTATGCACTATTTTTATACTTGTGCACTATTTTTGTAAAATCAATTAAACTAATTATATAATTAAACAAAAATGTTAAAACAATTATTATTTATAAAAGATCAATTGTTGGACAAATATAACATTTTTATAAATATAAATACATGAACGTTTGTTTTACAAAGTACAAATTTAAATTTGTTTAATTTATTAAATTAAACAAATATGTTTAGGTGGTGATGTAACTATATAGGATTATATGGTGTGTTAGTTGTTCAAAGTAAATGGTACTCATACGACTTATATTTAATTAAGTTGCATTTCCCCGGCTAGTTGTGTCGACATTTGTTGATTGATTTCTCATACACTCCTATCATTGATTAAGGTGAGTTTATAGCCCCATATTTTACTTGTTTTACATATTTTTAGGGTGAGAACATGTTTGTTTACAAATTCATTTACATGGTTGATTCAAACTCATTACATGTTCATTTACAACTCGTTTACAAATTGATTTACATACTCATTTACATATCTCACGATGAGATACAATGGACGTAAGTGGACATTTTAAACTTGATTACGTGTTTGCCTAAGTAGCGATAACCCACTGAGCCAACTATCATGAACTGTCAATTACTGGATTATAAGCGCGGATGTTATAAATATATCTATTTGGGATTGACATCCCCGTTCGGGTGAGTCATGCTCACTGTGCCGGTTTGTCGGACAACGGACGTATACCATGTCGGATTTGGGATGTTTGTGTTGAACATCATCCCAGACAATGTTGGCAATTTATATTGCAAGTCATACATGTCGAGCTTCAGTGTTATGAGCTTAAGGAAACGTAATTTCATTTTGTGATAGTAGTTTGTGTTGCTATATCACGGGGAAAATCTTGTGGTCCACTTGACTTAACTGAACATCACTGATTCGTAAACACTTTTTATGGTACTGCGAGTGAAGCAGTGAACAATACATTCATTTGATCCTAAATCTACAAGTACATTTTGTGATATTATGTACATCACAATTATCATACATACATTTTGAAATGCTGCGGCCAAACTTTCATACGTACATTTTTGTGACTATTTAAGGATTGAAATGGTCATGCATACTTTACAAATCTATGGTTCAACATTTATACTTAAACAAACTTATGAACTCACCAACTTTATGTTGACACTTTTAAGTATGTTTTTCTCAGGTGAATTAGATGCTTGACGTACTTGACGTACATTGGAGTCTAAACAATACAATATTACTTTTCAAACGACACGTTTAGAGGTCGTTCTGTCATAGCTTGTGCAAAAGTACTCATGAAGTTACACTCCCAGACATAATTCCGCTGTGGTCCAATTTGGGGATGATACACACGACAATCCCACACTGCGTCTTTAATTTCTTGATTGGAAAAAGGCTAGTCAAGAAAAGAAGAATCATCAAATGATAGTTGGTTGAAACGGTTGCTCGAAAGACTAGGCCTAGTCGGGATTTCTTCCTTGAACTTGGATTCGAAAACGTTAAAGACATGGTTTTTGATGG